>JAGSMR010000159.1:0-147226 GCA_029286605.1 Sericinus montela | reverse complement strand
GAGGTTAGATAAACAAAGTTCAAATAAATATGAAGGAAAGCGACGTCCGCCATAAAGACATGGGAACTTGCTGCCGCTGAGCCCGCAATGCTCTCCTGTTTGAATTCTGTGCCAGAGACACAATATTGAGGACGTTTTCTATTTTAAAGTGCATACGCAATCCTGAAGCATATTCTAAAGGTATTATAGTAAATCACTTAAAGTTAATGGTTGAAGTCTTTGCAGAATGGTGACGACCTCCGTGTACAAGTGGCGTAAGCCTACTATGCGGCTTTGGGGTAGTCAGAGGTCTAGACAATTTGAACTTTTCGACCCACATAATAACGTTACCTTATTTTGGTTAAACGTGATAAGCGTGAACCTGCCATCGATACCATGCTAACCTATTTGAATATTTTATTGAAACTCACCAAGCCAATAAAATAAAATGAAAAACAGACGACTGAATATAAACTCATTCTTTTGAAGTAGGCTATGAATCAATTACGTCAACGAGGTTAGATAAACAAAGTTCAAATAAATATGAAGGAAAGCGACGTCCGCTATAAAGACATGGGAACTTGCTGCCGCTGAGCCCGCAATGCTCTCCTGTTTGAATTCTGTGCCAGAGACACAATATTGAGGACGTTTTCTATTTTAAAGTGCATACGTAATCCTGAAGCATATTCTAAAGGTATTATAGTAAATCACTTAAAGTTAATGGTTGAAGTCTTTGCAGAATGGTGACGACCTCCGTGTACAAGTGGCGTAAGCCTACTATGCGGCTTTGGGGTAGTCAGAGGTCTAGACAATTTGAACTTTTCGACCCACATAATAACGTTACCTTATTTTGGTTAAACGTGATAAGCGTGAACCTGCCGTCGATACCATGCTAACCTATTTGAATATTAATACAGTTTTGTACATGTTTCCATACTTACATTTAAGTTTTAATTGTTTGAATATTTTATTGAAACTCACCAAACCAATAAAATAAAATGAAAAACAGACGACCGAATATAAACTCATTCTTTTGAAGTAGGCTATGAATCAATTACGTCAACGAGGTTAGATAAACAAAGTTCAAATAAATATGAAGGAAAGCGACGTCCGCCATAAAGACATGGGAACACATGGGAACTTGCTGCCGCTGAGCCCGCAATGCTCTCCTGTTTGAATTCTGTGCCAGAGACACAATATTGAGGACGTTTTCTATTTTAAAGTGCATACGTAATCCTGAAGCATATTCTTAAAGGTATTATAGTAAATCACTTAAAGTTAATGGTTGAAGTCTTTGCAGAATGGTGACGACCTCCGTGTACAAGTGGCGTAAGCCTACTATGCGGCTTTGGGGTAGTCAGAGGTCTAGACAATTTGAACTTTTCGACCCACATAATAACGTTACCTTATTTTGGTTAAACGTGATAAGCGTGAACCTGCCGTCGATACCATGCTAACCTATTTGAATATTAATACAGTTTTGTACATGTTTCCATACTTACATTTAAGTTTTAATTGTTTGAATATTTTATTGAAACTCACCAAGCCAATAAAATAAAATGAAAAACAGACGACCGAATATAAACTCATTCTTTTGAAGTAGGCTATGAATCAATTACGTCAACGAGGTTAGATAAACAAAGTTCAAATAAATATGAAGGAAAGCGACGTCCGCTATAAAGACATGGGAACTTGCTGCCGCTGAGCCCGCAATGCTCTCCTGTTTGAATTCTGTGCCAGAGACACAATATTGAGGACGTTTTCTATTTTAAAGTGCATACGTAATCCTGAAGCATATTCTTAAAGGTATTATAGTAAATCACTTAAAGTTAATGGTTGAAGTCTTTGCAGAATGGTGACGACCTCCGTGTACAAGTGGCGTAAGCCTACTATGCGGCTTTGGGGTAGTCAGAGGTCTAGACAATTTGAACTTTTCGACCCACATAATAACGTTACCTTATTTTGGTTAAACGTGATAAGCGTGAACCTGCCGTCGATACCATGCTAACCTATTTGAATATTAATACAGTTTTGTACATGTTTCCATACTTACATTTAAGTTTTAATTGTATGAATATTTTATTGAAACTCACCAAGCCAATAAAATAAAATGAAAAACAGACGACCGAATATAAACTCATTCTTTTGAAGTAGGCTATGAATCAATTACGTCAACGAGGTTAGATAAACAAAGTTCAAATAAATATGAAGGAAAGCGACGTCCGCCATAAAGACATGGGAACTTGCTGCCGCTGAGCCCGCAATGCTCTCCTGTTTGAATTCTGTGCCAGAGACACAATATTGAGGACGTTTTCTATTTTAAAGTGCATACGCAATCCTGAAGCATATTCTTAAAGGTATTATAGTAAATCACTTAAAGTTAATGGTTGAAGTCTTTGCAGAATGGTGACGACCTCCGTGTACAAGTGGCGTACACACATACACACACTGGCGTTCACATAGCAATCGCCACGTTTAGTATAAGCCACGGGTGGTATAAACCTACTTTAATGGAGAAACCTACTTTCGGTAAAATAATAATTAAATAATACTAAGTGGAAGTGCAAATATATTATCAAATCATTCAAACGTCGTGCTACTCATGTGTACTTTTCGTGTGGATCATGCGCACGGTCTGATGGTGATGTTCCAACGTTCAAGATACAAGATACGTGAGCAATAGTTATTATTTGGCTACTGGTGAGCCATTTCATCCTGGCCCTTGCCTTTAAAAATAGCTTTTACGGTGGAAGGCTCATATTATTTTGATAAAACACTTGCGCGGTTTATTTCAGTCTCTCGTTTAAGTTTAATGCTGTATAATACTTGGCTGTAAATTGACGTCTTCTTAGTGCGCGTCCCCATTAGAAACCTTAACATAACTCGAGTCTTTAAAATTTGTAAGTCAATAACTTCAAAGTTTTTTAACGTTATAAATATCTTCACGTATATTTAGTAATAAATACCGGCACGTATCCATGCTACTTTGATGTAATAAACACAGTGGTAAGGGTAATATAACTATATTAAGTTGTAAATATTTCCATACAAAACTTAAAAATATTTTATTTAATCAAACTTTGATGACCCTAACTCAGACACTGTTTCTCTCTATCGGATAAATTAAAAGTAGGTTTTAAATCCAATTCATTTACATGTGACGCCAATAGCTTTAGTTATTCCCAAAATATTTACCTTTTCATTTGTAATTGTATTCGTAACACAACGCCTTTATGTTTATGTTATCCTGGTTCTCTACCTAATACTTTTAGAAAGACCGTCGCCTCGCCGCCGTCAAAGTCGCCGTTTTACCGCGTGTAGGTGCAAACACTGGTATCTAATAACTATTGATAATTTACTAATATATTGATATTATAACGAAGCCAGGGTGCCATCCTTATTTGCCTGTCCGGCGATTAAAGGTATGGTATCGGGTATGCGCGCCCGGCCTCCCGAGCTACTACTTGCTTATTCCCTGTTCATCCAAGTGAGTAGTATCCCAATACCTTCCTTCCGTTCCCACATCCCCCGAAAATCCTACCCATCCCAAGCTTAAAACCCTTTTTCGATGGGCAGCAGCATCGAAAATGTGATAAGCCGATTAAACTGCGCTCACCAACCCGTCTGCCCAGCGTGGTGAGTATGGCAAATCCCCCCTAAATGAATGTAATAAATACACCAAGGCCCCCAGTCCCCGGCAGCTCCGCTATTCCTGGCTCCGGTAGCGGTCAAGGTAACGGCGGAGCAGGGGGTGCGAAGAATCTCCGGAAGAGATCCGGCTACCACTCCCAACGGAAACTGGCCCTGGTGGCACACAACATCCGCACTTTGAGGCTTGACGAGAGGATCGAGGAAGTGGAAGAGGAAATGAGTAGGTTACAATGGGACATTGTAGGGTTGTCTGAAGTCCGAAGAGAGGATAGGGCACGACAACCCTTAAGTCAGGTAACCTACTCTACCACCGGGAGGGTGACGTTAAAAGTCACAGCATGGTATCGGGTTTCTCGTCCACAAGTCCTCATTAACAACGTAACAACCATCGAAAGCGTTTCTAGCAGGGTGATATACCTGATACCAGAGTATCCAGAAGATATTCGTTGAAGGTGATCCAGGTATATATGCCGCACAAGAAACGCCCAAATGAAGAGGTGAAAGAAGTGTATGAGGACATACGTAGGGCCATACACGCTTCCAAAACCTACTTTACGGTTGTTGTGGGGGACTTCAACGCAATACTTGGCAGGCGGAGCGATGGAAAGTCCAGAGTGGGGCAATTTGGATTTGGGGAACGGAATGACAGGGGTCATAGGCTGGCCGAATTCCTGGAGGAAGAGGGACTCTACGCGATGAACTCTTTCTTCAGGAAGCCGCTTCATATAAATGGACTTGGTTGGGCCCCGCCAAAGAGGGCAAACCACCTCTCAAAAATGAAATAGACTTCATCTTGTCGACGAGGAAAGAGATATTCAATGATGTCTCTGTGATCAACAAGATCAAAACGGGAAGTGATCACCGAATCGTGAGAGGCATCTTGAATATCGATCTCAGGCGAGAGAGAACTCGCTTGGTGAAGTCTACACTTCGACCATCTCCCGCCCCTATCCAAAACGTCGAAAGTTTCCAGCTGGAACTCTCAAATCGCTTCGATTGTCTGAACGATTGCGTCACAGTTGACGAGTTAAACAATGGGTTCGTTGACAAGGTCCAAGCGGTGGGATCGAAGTACTTAGGTCTCGCCCCAAACAAAAACCTCAAAAATCTCTTCTCAGACCTTAGACTTGATGGCCACACGACGAGCCATGCCGCTGCAGACCTCCAAGGATGCGAACGTTCATCGGCAGCTCAATAGACAAATCCAGAAGTCCTTGCGACATGACATTCACTCCTATAATACCGAACGTATAAAGGAGACGATAGAGCTGAACAAAAGCTCCAAAGTGTTTGAATAGAATAGAATAGAAGAATAGAATAGAATAGAATAGAACAGAATAGAATAGAATAGAATAGAATAGAACAGAACAGAATAGAATAGAACAGAATAGAACAGAATAGAACAGAATAGAACAGAACAGAACAGAATAGAATAGAATAGAATAGAATAGAATAGAATAGAATAGAATAGAATAGAATAGGAATAGAATAGAATAGAATAGAATAGAATAGAATAGAATAGAATAGAATAGGAATAGAATAGAATAGAATAGAATAGAATAGAATAGAATAGAATAGAATAGAATAGAATAGAATAGAATAGGAATAGAATAGAATAACTTTATTTGCGCATAAACAACAGCATTTTATAAAAAACAGTTCAACTTACTTAAACACTACATTACACAGGTTATTTCATAAATAAAAATAAAAATTTTAATTTTGACAAGCCATACATTTTATACTGCAGCATATACACAAAAAGGCCCCCACTCAGCATTAGCTGCAAATACAGCACTGATTTTCATTGAGTCCTTGGAGTGTACTTCGGACACTAATTTCAGCATGAAATAAACGATTATACATTAAAAAAATATATAACACAACCAACAAATATTCACACTTCTTTAAAAAGCATTCTTGGAATAAAATTCAATTAAAAAAAATCTTATATAAGTACATAGGTTTTTTCTACTTCCTATAATCATTATTACTATACTACGCAGTTTAATCCCATGAAATAAAATATCAGATCTATCCTCTATTGGCAATTACGTCCTTTGAAACTAATACAGCGTCTATAAAAATACATTTTGTAACAAATAATAATAAAAAATAAAAGAACACAAAAGAATGGATGATAAATTAGTAAACAGTGTGAGCAAATTGATTGTCGCCAAAAATTTTATTACGTCACCCTCATTTCTAATAAGACAAACTGCAAAGCCGGTTTCTCTCCTGGCGAATATACGTCCGTTATGAGTCCATACGAATTGCCAACCTTTTTGTTTTCCTTGATCTCGCGCTTTATGATAAAGCTTATGGTTTGCATGCGTGAGGCGTTCATTTATAAAAAACTGCCTAGGAGACGAAATCAAACCTATTCCAGACGTATCGACGTCTTGACGTTTACGCGCTGCACGCAGCAGGTGATCCTGAGGAGCGTGACGGGAAAGTCTTACGACGATAAGACCCGTCCGCAGCTCACTGTTAGCATGCCCTACGCTTACACCCAGTCTTCGTCGCCTTCTCAGTCGATCGGCGCATATAATATCGCGTTCCTCTAGGTGAACATCTAGCTTTTTCGCTATGGATGTGACTAAATTAATTGGATTTTCGTCTCTCTCCTCTGGGATTCCCGATATAACTATATCATTGCAGTAGGACTTTTGCTCACAATCATTTATTTTGGTTTGTAGTTGTACAATTGCGGTATCTATACTACTGATTGGATATGCGGATTGTACTTTAGAGGTGTTTGGTTCCAACGTTTCTACCCTTCCTTCCATGCTGCGCAACCTCTAAATTCTTCAAAAGTAGAATTCATCTTTGTTACTTCTTGCTTGAAGCCAGCCATCTCTGTACACACATTTTCCAATTGTATACGTAAAAGTTTAATTTCGTGAACCAAGGTCTGAGCTTAGATGAGCTGCCGGATTCTGGGGTGGCATTTTTACAATGGATAATGGCTTTGGCTTACAGCTGTGACAAAGCCACTTGGCAGGGATTCGTGATTTTGGACTTAAGAGGCATATTGTCGATGATACATTTACTACAATTTGCACCGTCTACTGGTGATAAAAACTTCGCACAACTGTTGCACTTGATTGCCATGACTAACCTGTTATCGATAGTTCGCACTGCATATACACTGACAATGATTTCATATGTATAATTTTTTTGCAGATTTCAGTAAACACAGTCTATAAATTTAACGATAACAGTTAACTTAAGTCCGACAACTACTATTGCGTAATGCACTGCAGCTAATTTGTGTGAACACAATTTCCTGTTTAAAACAGTTTACACTAAGTATTGATTGTTAATAACACTGTATGCACTAGTCCCAACTATATTGACAGTAAACAAATACTTTGAAATACGTAAATAACACTATTTTTATATTAAACATAAATTGTAAACAAAAATACATTTGCTGCAGCTAATGTCCGAACTACCCTTTTGAGTTTGCAAGAATGGAGTCCTTTGGGCAGAGCCGATTGACCAGGCTTAAGAAGGAGGACGGTGGCGTAGCTTCGACACAGGCTGAGGTTCTGGAAGAGATCGAGAGGTTTTATGGACAGTTATATACCTCAGTAGCCAAACCCATTGTTAACTTGGCCAAAGATCCAAGAGCCAAGTTAACTCGGCATCATACCGAAGATATCCCGGACATCAGCCTCCACGAGATTAGGATTGCCCTTAAACAGCTCAAAATAACAAGGCGCCGCCGAGGATGGAATCACAGCAGAGCTTCTGAAAGCGGGCGGAACGCCGGTACTCATAGTCCTTCAGAAGCTCTTCAATTCCGTCCTGCTCGAGGGCGTGACGCCAGAGGCGTGGAATAGGGTGTTGTGGTACTGTTCTTCAAGAAAGGCGACAATACCCTTTTGAAGAACTACAGACCGATCACACCCTAAGCCACGTCTATAAGCTGTTTTCGAGGGTGATCACGAACCGTCTCACTAACAGGCTCGATGCCTTCCAGCCTCCCGAACAAGCCGGTTTCCGAAAAGGCTACAGTACCATAGATCACATCCATTCGCTGCGGCAGGTTATACAGAAGACCAGAGAGTATAACCGACCACTATGCTTAGCATTTGTGGACTATGAAAAGCCTTTGATTCGATCGAAACGTGGGCGGTGTTCCAATCTCTCCAGCGATGCCATATTGACTATCGGTATATCGAGGTGTTGAAGTGCTTGTACAGAAACGCCACCATGTCAGTCCGAGTACAAGAGCAGAAGACGAGGGCTATTCCACTGCAGAGAGGTGTTAGACAGGAGACGTTATTTCTCCGAAACTGTTCACCGCTGCTTTGGAAGATGCCTTCAAGGTCCTGGAATGGAAAAGACTTGGCATCAATATAAATGGCGAGTATATCACTCACCTTCGATTTGCCGACGATATTGTGGTCATGGCGGAGTCGCTGGAGGATTTGAACATCATGCTCAATGACCTAAATGAAGTTTCCCAACAGGTGGGTCTTAGAATGAATATGGACAAGACGAAGATTATGTCGAATGTCCATATTGCACCTTCACCTGTATGTGTTGGGACCTCAGTTCTTGAAGTTGTTGACCAGTATGTCTACTTGGGTCAGTTGATCAAGGCAGACAGTTCCAGCTTCAAGGACGAGGTCATTCGACGAATCCTACTCGGCTGGGCAGCGTTCGGGAAGCTCCGGAGTGTCTTCTCGTCCAAAATACCTCAGTGCCTGAAGTCGAAAGTCTTCGACCAATGTGTGTTACCAGTGATGACTTACGGGTCCGAAACGTGGTCCCTTACTATGGGCCTCATAAGAAGGCTCAAGGTCGCTCAAAGAGCTCTGGAGAGGGCTATGCTCGAGTTTCTCTACGAGATCACATTAGGAATGATGAGATCCGTAGAAGAACTAAAGTCACCGACATAGCCCAGCGGATTAGCTCCTCGAAGTGGCAGTGGGCGGGGCACATAGCGCGTAGAACCGATGGCCGATGGGGCAGAAAGGTTCTGGAATGGCGGCCACGTACCGGCAAGCGTAGCGTCGGACATCCACCGACTAGATGGTCGGACGACTTGACCAAGGTCGCGGGAAGACGCTGGATGCAGGCCGCAAACAACCGGTCGTATTGGAAATCTTTAGGGAGGCCTACATCCAGCAGTGGGCTTCTTGCGGCTGATGTGATGATGATGATGATGATTTACTAATATGACGTTCAGGTAACCTAAGTTGTAAAAGAAAAAATAAGTCTTACTTGTATTATTCTGTGCAGAGGTTTGCAGATAACAATGTGAAAGCGGGAAACAGCAAAGTTAACTCATCGTAGAAGTCACATGCATACACATAGCAGCAAATTCTTAATTAAGATTTAAAATGTTAAAATGTAAATGTTATACAAAATTTTACATTTCAAAGTGTTAAATTTTGTAGAAATATGTAAAACTGATGTTTCATCCCGTCACTGTTAGCTGAAATTTTATCTAGCAATAGTCTATTTCTCGTGATAGTTACCCCTTAGTCAGTAGCCAAAATGCACATCCTTTCATTTTCAAAGTAAAGCCTTGAAAGGCCTTGAAATGGTGGTCTCTTTTATAAAATTCCTTCCAAAACATGTTATTTCTTACACCAAGTTATATTTATTTTAAATTCATTCAACAAAATTGTTTACACTAATAACAGTTTCCAGTTCAGTTTTATCACTTTACAGACATAAACAAAAACATTTCGTTAAAATTACGCAGGCGTAAGGCTTTTAATTAAAGCTTCATTAATTAAGTGCTTTTTAATGGCAATGGTACATATGAGAGGGCAGAGCGTGTCTGAATAGTTTGTGTTATAATGAACAAGTTTAACTTTTATGTTTCTTGAATTGAACGAATCCTTTTCTGTTATATAAAAGTTTACCATATTTCACCATAAGATACTCGCCATATTTTTTAAACAATATTTGATTAACTATGTCATTATAAACTTTTAAATAGATATTTTGAGATAAACCTTTAGTTTCTAAGTTCCTCGAGGAGAATTATAAGTTTGTTGTTAATGGTTTCACTAACAGACTAACACAATAACTTGGCATAACTCTTTTAAATGTATATCTAGTTAATAATATTTTTGTAATGGTTTTTATAGAAAAGGCCGGCATACGAGCAGGCGGCTCACGTGAAGATAAGTGATTACCGCCGCCCATGAACACCCGCAATACCAGAGGCATATCAAATGCGTTGCAGGCCATAGAGTGAGCCCCAAATGGGGAGGGGCTGTGTGGGCCTCCGGTTACCTGCACTCGCCAGACGAAACGCAGAAGTTTATTAGACTTCTACTTCACGCCGGTATTCTGTGAGGTAGTGGTACTGCCCCGGTCGAGCCGGCTCATTCATGCAACAACAAAAGCTGATGCGTGGCTCTACCACTGTAAAAATGGTGCGTGTAAATAGATAAATAATCAAGAACGCTGGCTGCATTTCCACGTTGAATATTGACACTTCACTTCGATATTGTATCGATTCGAAAACTACAGACTATTTCCCGCACATTGTAAGCCTTCATTTAATTTTCATAGACAGTAGCTCCGGTGGCTCTATGATTGTATGTAAAGTTTCAATAAAAACTTCAGCACGTGTGAACTGTGCAATTTAATTCCATGAAGCATACAAAATTATCACCTTGTTGCCGCGCAAATTATAAAGGAGACGGCTTCCAATAGTTAGTATTGAACAGGAAATTTAAAAAGGGAAAAGGAGGCAGGGTTAGGTAGTCGACCTCTGCTATGAAATATTAAGGGCCAAACATTTGTATTTATATGGAGTTGTTGCTAAAAAGGTAAAATAATATTTTAACCTCTTCAAAAGTACATCATAAAACATTTTGAACTCCTCAAAATTACATCATCAAAAGTTACATCGTAACTTAGGATCTGCCTCGTTGTAAGGAGATAGATTTAATTAATAATACATTGTAAAGTTGTAATAAAGTGTTCTTTATTAATAATGTACATTAAAGTTACTACAATTCGCGATCTCATTAATATTTTCGTCGCAGCAAGTCGATAATTTTGTATTCTGTAATTGATTCAAATTGCACACACGCTGCAGTTTTAATGAAACTGTACTTTTAGTAATAGCGCCCGCATGTGAAAATACCCGCTAATGACAACGTAACGGAGTGAGAAGGAATGGACACGATATGCACCGGAATGTAGTGTGCTGTTTTCAAATATATGAAAGTGTATGTAAAGTGTTGGTTCACTAAACAAATAAATAGCCGCTATATAGGCCGTTTACTCTGCACTCAACAATTAACTTCAGCGTAAGAAATATATAAAATTACCAGCTCAGTGACAAGTTATTTTCTATCAATTTCTAGCAAAGTGAACCCGTTCGACCCACCGAAGATATTTTTCGGGACAACGGGACAGTTAGTGAGCCTGTTGTTGCTTTTATGCCCAAGCAAATGACACAATCGTACATAAGTTTTGAAGAAACCCATTGGAATGAGCCAGAAACTTGGGGATCGAATATATATAGGGTCTCCTGACTCGGACTTGTCAGGATCGTGACTTCGTGACATGTGAACTAGCACACACACATATATATATATATATATATATATATATATATATATATATATATATATATATATATATATATATATATATATATATATATATATATATATATATATATATATGTATATATATATATATATATATATATATATATATATATATATATATATATGTATATATATATATATATATATATATATATATATATATATATATATATATATATATATATATATATATATATATGCTTTTGACTTTTTATTGGGCCGTATTCGTTTTAATTTTATAAGTAATAGTGTACATAAAAATTTAGTTAAGTGTAAAAAGTCACGATAGCCGAGTTGTTAGGTGGTCGGAATTTCGAGTCGAGAGACACGAGTTCGATCCCAGGTGGCACTACCAATGAGTTTTTCAAAACTTATGTACGAATTTCATCGTTGGCTTGGACATAAAGACGGCGACAGGCCCACCACCTGTCACGTTGTCCCGAAAATATCTTCGGTGGAAGGTGGGTCAGAGGGACTTAATTATCTAGACTTGACCTCTGTCTACCCCTGTATTGGGAATTGCGTGAAGATATTTATTTATTTATTTATTCAATATATTGTCTATGAATGAAATAGTCAAATAAAATTATCCCAAAACTTTAGTCAATGAACTAGAGAAATAATTGTCGTTAAATTCTTGGGCGCTTGCGCACGACATGTTGTAACTGATGCCCACCGACGCGCAAGCTTAATCTTTATAATCTACATTGAGACATAATTTTGATTATATTAATTTTTATTAATATTAAAACTGGGGCACAGAGAGGTCTAGAGATCTAAATGTGTAGAGGTCTAGAGGTCTTTAGTCGAGCTTATTTGGGAAAACCTGTCAGGTGTTTCATCGTCCTAGTGTCCAAGCCAAAGATACAAATCGTACACACTTTTCGAGAAAACTCTTTAGTACCAGCCAGGGACCGAACTCGGCTCTTCTAATTATCTATTAATCAGCTATTATGGTTGTCAATCAGATTATAACAATTAAAGTACTGAGCAGATGCGAATACAATGCAAATTTTACTCACTAATGACTTTGCGAATGATCCTTTGACTTAGTGAATTTGAATATATTCCTATATTCATTGAATCTTCTCCTAAGCTGATAAGATAAGATTTGCAAAGTTGTGGCTCGTATTATTCATTTTATGCTTACATACTCTATGTAAATTGAATTTAAGTAAAATTTACTTTACATATATACAAATTCAGAGCAAAATCAAGATTGATCAAGATAGCGTTTTACTTTATTCATATACCTTGAGTTTACATTATACGGTAATAAAATTAACAGTACAACAAAAATTATACAACATTCTCCTATTTTAATGAAAAAATTATCACGAAATGAATCGCGACATGAGGTCAGCAGCTCTCTTAGCAAAATAAAAGCTACGGAAAAATGTGTCCTAATAAAAAAGCAATATATATATATATATATATATATATATATATATATATATATATATATATATATATATATATATATATATATATATATATATATATATATATATATATATATATATATATATATATATATATATATATATATATATATATATATATATATATATATATATATATATATATATATATATATATATATATATATATATATAATAATCCAAAATAATAACAAAATGAATTTGATTAGAATCTCCCAACCGCTTAGTAGCATTGTGTATCGGAAGGAACCGCACACGGTGGAATGCACGGCGGCAGTGGAGAGGGTTCAGTTGGACACGGCGCTTGAGGCTGGTAGAGTGAAACGAGCGCGCGGTCTGAATTCTTGAAGTAGGACGGAAGACTCGGCTGGAAACAGATGGTGGGAGGACTTGGTACGACGATCCTTGGGGTTTTGGTGGGCGCCACCAGTAGTTCCGGTGCTGGCGGTTGTACTGGAGATGGTTGTACCTGTAAACAACATATTAAAATGTTACTGCGATTGAAATGCTATTTTAACTTAACCTACAATTTCGGGATCAAACCCGGGTCTCTTGAAATTAAATTCCGATGATCCAATCACTCTGCTGTCGTGACTGTTTTTATCGAATTGAACCCGGGACCCTGAGATGGCGAAACTGGTGTTTACGCCACTCGTTCACGGAGGATGACAAAACACGTGCAAATTAGTTCTTTTGAATTATTTTAAAATATTGCAATGTATTTTAAAACCACGTACTTTAATAGGCGCAGGCTTTGGTGGTTGTACCGGCGCGGGACAACAATAGGTGATGGCTTCGGAGGATATAAAGGCTCAGGTTTGACTTCAATTGGTACAGGGCGGGCGGATGTACTGGGGCTGGCTTGACGTAGATAGGAGCTGGGGCATCTGGCTGAACTTGTGCCGGTTTCACCCAAATCAGCGGCGGTGTTGGCAGACGGATGGGTCCCGGTCGGACTGTGATCGGCGAAGGTTGCCGGAAACGAACCTGACCTGGTCTCACAATTACGGAACCTGAAATAAGAAACGTAGGTGACCCCGTAACTAATCTGAGAAGCCTTGATTTTTAATAAGGCCGATCTCTCCCTCTACTCTTAAAAATTTCACACAAGTGTTTAGTTTATAGTTTTTCTTTGTTCATTCTTGAATCTGTGATTACTGTTCTGAAATTACTGATCTGTTTATTGCATTTGATCAAATATACTCACCATCTGGCGCCTGTCCATACATGTAGTTGACGGGTGGCTCGCCAGGGCTGCACGGCCCGATCCTAATGACTTCGCTGTCACCCACACAGGGCTCGCCGGGCTCCGGGCACGGGGGCGCACACGGCGGCACTGGACCGCAGGGTTCACACGGGGGATGCTCTCCGCAAGGGTACTGCGGGTCTGGCTCCGGCACTGGTTGACACCATGTTGTACCCGAGAGAAGAACTGCACCAGAAAAAATTTGAAGAAAGTTATTTTAACTTTGCATATAAAGTTATGAATGAAATAATATGTACATACATAAGAATAAAGCATCCATACATTTGTGGTCGTACAACTTTAAAAGTTGTTGATGGATTGACCATTTACTCACTCGTCGAACAAGAGAATTCTCCAAAAATTTCGTTCACTGAACCACAAGGTTATACAGAATTAAAGCTTAAATAATGCTTTTTTTACAAATTCTCATAATAGAGTGTCAGCGAATCGAAGCCGGGATCAGTTTCTGAAATAAAAAAAAACGTTTTAATTTAAAGTACTCACCGGATAACCAAATGACTTTGCCCCACGCCATCTTGCTGTCGTCTAATTTTCATTGTCTATTTATACAAAGAAAGAGGAATAAAATTCAAATTGTTATATCAAGAATTACCAATCAGAAGTAACTAAAGTTTAGATTTGTTTGAAATTTATGTATTGTTATATTTTACGCTATTTTGTAATTTAAAAATATTTTGCAAATGAAATTTTAAATATTTGAAATTACCTTAGTCGGTTGATTTCACTAAAATAACATATAATGTAAAGTGTGCAGTGTAAATGTAAACACTGCATTTTATCTGATTTGCTACGGACTCCGTGACATACGTTTACGCAGACATTGTTGTCAGCTGAGCTCGACCATATTGGTTACACTGCTGATCAGTTTGTTTTCACGGAACTCACTTTCACTTCTCAAATCACTCCTCCTCGTAAGAGAAAGTGCAAATACACTTATATTTACGCCAATTTATCTTTAATCTATTATAAGCAGCTCCATAGCATTTATTACTATGTTAAATATAAGTGAGAGAACATTCTCTATTAACCATCTCGAAATAAAAACACATCCAAATAAAGCGAATACAAAAATATCTCCGCTGTATTCCCCAGTATTGGGAATAGAGATATAGGTCTACACAATAAAGTCTGCCCGACCCATCTTTCACCGAAGACGTTATTGGGGCAACGTGACAGGTGGTAAATCTGGCTCCGTCTTTATGTCTAAACCAATAATATAAATCTTTCATAAGATTTGAAAAAAATTCAATGTTACGAGCATACCGCCTGGGCAGGGAACTCGGGTCTCTTGACTTCTTGTTCGGGTCTCTTGTCTTTTGATTATGATTATACCTAATCAGGTCATAAATTCTGTCACATGTTTAACCTAAAATAATTAAAACAAGTTTATTCATTATGTAACTATTTATATACCAAAATGAACTTAACAAAATATAGATTCTTATGACACTAAACTTTATTCAAAATGACCTCCGTGATTTTGAATACAGGCCTTTAATCTGTGCGGCCAGTCGTCTATCGCGTGAATAGTAGGCCATAAGGACTTAATTGTCTTGACCTCTTTCTACCCCAATACTAGGAATAGCGTGAAGATATACATTTTTATAGGTTGTAATCACATAATATCTCGGATTTTTAAAATCTTATACAAACTATTAATAAACTCGAAAAATACAAGACCGAAAATTAAATAGACTTGGTAACGGGCAACAGCATCTAAAATGCAAACTGCTTGGTACAGCGATCGGCAATCCGCTTACCAAGCGGATCGATTACGGCATATCGTCTGTAGAATAAGGCTTCTGTCGTACAGTGGACTTTAATTGGTCGCTAATTTTGAATCACAATAAGTTCATAACATGTAATGACAACATAAGTCCTCAGCGCACACAGAGCCACCGCACAGAATAGGTTGCAGAGACCAACGAGCCGGCTGCTACTGTCTGCGCTGACGTCATCGCTCAACGTCAGCGACGCGGCTGCAGCGCAGTTGTTCAGGGCGGAGGCAGCTGCACGACACGACATAGAGTGTGCTAACTCCGTGACGAGGGAGAGGAAGTTTCACGTACTGACAATTGTTACGAGGTAGGTAATTGTAAGAGGTAACAAAACATACAGATTTTATTGTACTGAATTACAAATACGTTTATACATTTACATGAAAGAACCGTTGATATCGTGGTAACGAGGAAATCTTTTAACATTGTGACGTCACAAACATGGCAACCAATTGTGGCGTGATTTTGTAGTCACCTGATTTTTATTTAATTTTTATCAATTTTTTATCTTTATTAAATGGGCAAAAAATTTTTTCTCGTTGATTATTATTATAATTTATAATATAATAAGTCACGATAGCCGAGTGGTTGGGTGGTCGGAATTTCGAGTCGAGAGACCCCAGTTCGATTCCCAGGTGGCAGGCACGTACCAATGGGTTTTTCAAAAACTTATGTACGAATATCGTTGGCTTGGACATAAAGGCGGCGACGGGTTCACCACCCGTCACGTTGTCCCGAAAATATCTTCGGTGGAAGGTGGGTCGAAGAGACTTAATCGTCTAGACTAGACCTCTGTCTACCCCTGTATTGGGAATTGCATGAAGATATTTATTTATATATTTATTTCGTAATAATAATAAATGAGAAAAATTCCCATTTCTTTACTTTGTTATAAACAATAAAAATCTGCTAAAAATTAAGTAAAACCAGGTGACTACAAAAACACGTCACATTTGGTCGCCATGTTTGTGACGTCACAATGTTCTTACATGTAAAAGTCTAAAAGTTTTTGTTATTCAGTACAATGAAATCTGTATGTTTTGTTCGGTTATGTACAACGCATATACCTCATCTCCCACAATTACAATTACCTACCTCGGTACAACGATTACTACGTCAAACATTCTAGAAAGTTCCACTGAGGGAGTGAAATCACGAAGTTTACCACACTCTGTGTCTTGCTGCACATCGTGCCTCTAGTGAATAATTCTATTTCAGAAATTTTTGACACATACATGATTTCAAGAAAGGAGGAGGTTCTGAATTCTTTTATATATTGGGGTTGTTTTTAAATATTTATTCTTATAAATCTTTCATATTACTTAAACGGATCGCGAAAATTGTTTTTCAGTTTGAATAGAACTCCTGAAATAAGTTTCTATAAAATTCCGTGATACGAGCAAGGCAAAGTAAATAAAAAGAACGTTAAGCAACGAAATCAAATTCATAGAGTTCATGGATTATTTCAACGACCAGCCAATATTTATTGGCTTGTAAAAAGTACGCGGTCCCCTGAAGCGAACAGGATTTCAGTGCTTCAGCGCTTACAACGTAAACCTTTCCAAAGATTCCTTTGTTCGACAGTTCAGATGTTCAGACTAATTAATAACAGTTCAGACTAATAAAATATCAACCGCTATTTGAACCTCCGTTAATTGAATTGTCAAACATTAACATAACTTTACGTTGTATTACGAGCCATTAAGGTAACATTGTCTCAGTGAATCGTACGGAACGGAATTCATTTCCGATCGCCTAAAACTCATTTAATTCCATTTACATATGAAGACCCGGTCTGCAGCAGCGTGAACGACGTCTCTTAGTAAGCTTGGAACTGACATTTTCCGGTTGTTTTAACTCGCTGACAAAACGTTAGAAATTTATATACTTCAGCAATAAATTCTACAATTGCAGAAGCTTCCCACCATCGCAGTAGGTAGCACTTTCTGCCAACTCTTTTCAGTTATTAGAGAAAAAATATACTTATTGTTGAATTTGACATTTGAAAATACTTTTAGTCAATTATTTATGCTTGTATCTCTGACTAACGTCCAAAACTATACTACATCAGTTCGCAAAAATAAGACGAGGAACTCTGTTGTCTATTCTTTTAATTTTTTTAACTCTATTTTACAATGTTATAAAAATATTATAAAGAAATAATGTCAACATCAATAAATGTATAAAGAAATAAAAGCTTGTGCCCTTATCTCAATAAGTTATTTATAAATATATAAATCTTATCTCAATAAGTTTACTTTCGACTCTTCGCTGATATTTTGATAAAGGTATGTAACCTTTTGTCGGATTATTTAGGACATTTAACATACATCAATACATTCCCACATTCTGCCACCGGCGTTGCTGCAGCGCTGTGAGCATGACAAATGTCGCCATTAGTTATGAACGTGAAGGTGACTTTATGTCCGCCATTGCAGGTTTATCGTGCGCGACTGTGCTGTGCGCCTTACCTTGCCACAGATACGTTTCCACACGGTAAGTCACATCGCCTACTTACCTCATAGTGTAATGAATTACATTGAATACGTTTTCGTCAGACGACAAAGTTTTTAATGACACTGGCCACTGGTACAGACAGGTATCTAAAATGCTTTCAGTTAGTCCTGGTAGTCTTATATATTATAAACGCCACTATGTAATATTGGACCAAAAACTTTGAATGTGGGATCAGATCGTACAGAGTTTTCTATTATTTTCTAATTTAGGACCCTTGTTAATTTAAGGCGGCTCAAAATACAATGGGCCATTAATTAAACCAAGGCGCTCTGTTGTAAACATCACGCTGGTTGTAACTGGTTATAACTACGTCCGATGCATTAACTTATAGCACGCGATGAAACACTACTATGGTATATTTCTATAGACGAATTAAAATATCTTCACGCAATTCCCAATACAGGGGTAGACAGAGGTCAAGTCTAGACAATTAAGTCCCTTTGACCCACCTTCCACCGAAGATATTTTCGGGACAACGTGACAGGTGGTGAGCCCGTCGCCGTCTTTATGTCCAAGCCAACGATGAAATTCGTACATAAGTTTGTGAAAACTCATTGGTACTGCCACCTGGGGATCAAACTTGGGTCTCTCGACTCGAAATTCCGACCGCCCAACAACTCGGCCATCGTGACTTGTGAGGAATTGTAAAGATTTATATAACTAGTAGAAACTGGAAAATGATAACTACGCCGTATATGTCTGAAGTTATAATATAAACCACCATTAACTTCAAATTCAAATACCACATGTATTTGAATTTGAACAAATTATTAGAAAAGTTACCCTAACGAAATAACGAACTGTCGCATCTACGTTACCGTAGTTAAACGCAGTCAGAGCTCACGCAGTTACAAAGATTTTCTTCATTTTACGCATATAAGTGGTACAATATCGAAGGCATGATACTTTATAACTCTACATAGATTTAAATAAATATTTTAATAACGCATGTAAAATCCCATACTTGGATAGAAAGGTCTAGAGAATTAAGTTCTTTCGACCCACCTTTAACCGCAATATTCGTAACAAGGTGACAGGTGGTGGGTCACTGTGACTTTTTTAGTTTTTTTTTTAAATCTTCACGCTATTTCCCATACTCGGGTAGGCTGAGGTCTAGATAATGAAGTCCTTTAGACTCACTTGTCACCGTAGCTCAACCCCTTTATCTACAAAAATTTCTCTTTAAAGTATGTAATAGAATTTTTATCCAAAACATACATACATATAAACGTACATAGGTTTTGAAGAAACCTATTGGTACGAGCCTGCCACTTGGGGATCGAACTCGGGTCTCTCGACTCGAAATTCCGACCATCCATCCACTCTGCTATCGTGACTTTCTAAATATAAGAGATTATGATAATAATTTCTAAATATAACAGAATAAAATAAGTCTCAAGTCGTATCTCACCGAAGTTTGTTAGAAACAAGGGACCAGAGCAAGAAGTTTTACAAAGTTTTACAAAGTTGTAGCAATCTGTTAACAAACATTACTGCATCTACCCTACAAATAATAAATAAAAAATTCTAATTTTATAATAAAACTAAGATTCAGTATTTCTAATTTATATAAACATGGCAAAGTGCACGACCTTGGCTGCTTCTTCAGCTCCGCAAACGCCGCAGCGTGTAGTAATTGCAAAGTCAATTAACATCGTAGCTGTGTCACAATTCCTGAGGGGAATGATGCACTGATTAACTGGGTATGCAGCCCATGTAAGATTAAAGTGTCACGCTCAAATCATACTCAGTGTTTACCTGCAACAACTGTTAAAACAAGGTCCTATGTTGGTACTACCACATCCGCTGAAGCAGAAGACATAAATGTTACGCCCACTAATAAGTCGGACCTAAGCCAGTTCTTAATAGAGATGCGCGGTCTACGAGGTGAAATGACGGCATTAAGGGTCGAGCTTGGGGAGTGCAGGGCGGACATCGCCAGTTTCCGAAATTCTATGGAGAGCCTCACTTCACGTGTTGATACCATCGACGAGCGTGTCACGTCTTTAGAGAAAAAAATTGATGAGGTTACCCCAAGTCATTTCTGTGAGGCTATCATCAGCGAGTTCAGATCCCAAATTAATGAGCGAGACCAGGAATTGCTATTGAATGATATCGGGCGTTCCTGAGGTCAAGGGCGAAAACGTTATAGACCTCGTTACAGTTGCCGCAAAGAAACTGTCAGTCTCCTTGGACGAGCGGGACATTGTGTCTGCGGAAAGAGTTGGAGCAGTTCGAAAAGATCGATTGAATGATGAGGGCATACCCCGAGGTGTATCGTCGTCCGGTTCGCACGCCGCTCTGTGCGTGATGAGCTGCTGCGCGCGGCACGAGTACACCGGCGTGCTTCTACTGAAGGCTTTGGCTTACCGGGTCAGACCTGCCGTTTTATATAAACCAGCGCCTAACTCGACTAAATCGGCAACTATTCGCAAAGTCACGGGATATATGCATCGGACTTTGTCCGCGTTTTTGAATCTGGTATTGTTTGACCATTGCGGACAATTTAAAAGTTACTTTTACTGTAAATGAATTGCTAAGAATGTAGTTAAAACTGTACTATTACAACGGTCGAAAGTATGTCTACATTATTAAACTATAACTGATTTTTTTTATTATCTTGAACTTTTATTGTTATTTTATGATTTAGTGAGTTTTCTTTGCTTTGTGCTTTACTATTTTTACCTTTTGTAATATTTATAAAAATATATAATATTTAAAAAATATTAGAAGTAACAGTAGTAGTTTTTACTGTACACTATTCATACACACATATTACTTCATTTATACTTGTTACATTGTGTCATAGGTATATGTATTATTATAAAAAAAAAATGGTTACACTATATGAGACTTCAAACACTTTATTAAATATATATATATATATATATATATATATATATATATATATATATATATATATATATATATATATATATATATATATATATATATATATATATATATATATATATATATTTATATATATATATAAATATATATATATATATATATATATATATATATATATATATATATATATATATATATATATATATATATATATATATATATATATATATATATATATATATATATATATATATATATATATATATATATATATATATATATATATATATATATATATATATATATATATATATATATATATATATATATATATAACAATTTATATTACACCAACATTATTAACAGTATTATTTACGCAAAGCAATCTAGAACACAAAATAAAACACTTTTAATTAATGAATGTTATTTTTACTTTACACGAATGTTTACGCCTCCAATACTTGATATTAGAACAATAAATAATAATATTAATAAGTTCTGTCTTCCTTCATTCAGTGATAGGTGGTTCCATTTGTACCGGTTTCGATTATCCCTAGTTACCTATTGTACAACATCAGTTTTCATGTTCATTTCATTATTTTTCAATTTTATGTTAATTTTATTCATGTTTATTTTCTTTTTTTCATTTTCTTTTTAATTATGTCTTTTCTCTGTTGTTAAATAAAATTGTATTTTAAGTCAAACTCAACTACCATTTGTTTACCTACCATATGTATTTTTAAAATTTCTTTTGTGCTAGTTAATAAGTATTATGTCGGAGACCGCGCATGGATTATTCAAGCGGCACCGACAGAATATCAGCGCTACAGATACAATGCTGCAGCATATTGCTGAGTCGGGTGCCTCTTCGTTGCTACTATCTAACCATTTATTTAAATTGTTCTTTTAATTGTTTATATGTATACAATTGTGGCAATGAATAAACTTTCTTTCTTTCTTTCTTTCTTATACATAGTTAAGTGGATAATAAAAGCCTTAGGTCTCTGGTAAAAACTACATTAGACAACTTTGGTACATAAACACTGGATCTATATATTATGTAGTGCATCCGTATGCCGTGATAGTACACGACTGTGTGTTTTCTGCCATCATCAGTGCTGCAACCGTCGGTGCTGCCACGAACGTCGACTACAGTGGCCGGATGCATAAGCTGGTTGCAGTGTTGCTCAACAGCTACTGCACTTAAATATAACTTCCTTGTCGACACAATATTCCCTACATATCCAGAATTTCATTGAGTTTTAACTAATATAGGTCAGCAGAATGAACTCGTTGACTAAGCAAATAAACAAGTCGCCAACCTGCCTTACTGAGTTACTTACATTAACTAACTATTGCAAACGCACTAAGTATTGCTTCTCTACACTAACATTATGTTTTCTTACATGTATTTGTGTTTTATTATTTTGTGCATTTGTTATATAACAATTTCTTTGAATATAGTATGAAAAATTTTTCTATAAAAGACGAGTGTAAGACTTTAGTAATACACGAAATGAAAACACACGAACATATTGTTTCGAAGTCGCTTTTGAATCAATTACGTCGAGGAGTTTATACAAACAAAGTCCACAAGATTAAGGAAAGCGATGTCTACTATAAAGACGTCGTTACGCTCAATGCAGGAGGTCATAGCTAATGCGAACTCGCTCCCGCCGAGTCCGCGATGCCTGCGACGTAAATGCTGCAGCAGAGGCAGAATATTAAGGCATTTTATATTGTAATGTATTTAATATTATTTATATTATAAAAATGATACAAAGAGTTTGCATATGGCACTGCTTATTCCAAAAACTTAAATATCTTCCATTAGAGTATGTATTCTGGTGCTGAAATTTTAAATTTTTCTGTTATTTATAATAGAGATAGTCTTTATATCGGCCATCAATACGAGTATTTATCGTGAGTATAAATTATGTCCCTGAAATATTCTGCGCGACCAGGTTTTGTTTGCTTTGTTTCACACTTTATGTCACAAACTTTTCCGAAAATATCTTCGGTGGAAGGTGGGTCGAAGGTACGTAAATATCTAGACTAGACCTTTGTCTACCCCTATATTGGGAACTGCATGAAGATATTTGTTATATATTATTAAGTATAACGTAGGTCTTCGAACAGAAATAAGCTATAACAATTATTATTACCTGTAATTTAATTTATTACCTACTTGTAATTATAATGTATATAATTATTGTTACCTGTAATTTTATTAATTTATCTCACGGGCTGTGTGATTTGATCTGTGCAGTCGAGACTAACGACAGATTACCCAATTAGTTAAATAGATCTGAATACGAAACCTCAAGACTTACGACGTTTGAACTAACAAAGTTATTCCAATAATCGGTAAGTGGTTCATTGTAGGGTATCTCGAAAGCCGATATCATGAAATGTATAGATTTACTTAATAGTTCACAGCTTGTTATGGACATTACCTAGTGATCAAGTAGCTCTCTTAAATTTCACATTACGCATATGACCCTTTACAATTATCTATTACCCCTTAACAACCTATCCAAATTAATAACTATAAATACATTTAAATTTAATATTTATTTTACAATATATAGATTAGCTGAATTCTGTAAAATATTTACAGAATTTAGTAACTTTTAATGTATACCTACCTTTTAATGTATAACCTTGCCTCAGGCATTAAGTCCGCCTATTCATTAAAAGTACGAAGTTTAATAAATAAACTTTGTCACCATTTGGACGAATAGTTTAAAAATATGGCTTGAGTTGAGTGAGTGAGTCTCGCAGTTATGGGGTAAACAGAGGTCCAGAGGTAAGGTAAAACTTAAGGTAAAACTTACCATTCGCGGCAGCCTAATAGTATGTATGTCTATTATATCAATAGTATGTCTATTAACAACGTTACCTGACATCAAAAATGAAAATAACTTGTAAGTTGGTTAATATGTGTCAATGTATATTTCTCTGGTAATTAGCTGAGTTGTTAGTTAGTAGTAGTGTTAGTGATTAAATATTATATGGATAGTCTAAAGCCTGAAATGATATGAAAAAGATTATACGTACGTTACTATTTAAAAATGATTAAATTCCCATTCCTTATCAGCCTACATATAATCTAACCTTCATCTGAGTTCTTATTTGACTAAAAGAAAGAACTTTTGTTCTTTCTTTTTTCTACGTTCAGGCATTTACACAAATATATTATATAAGTTTGCTCATTGATTTCTCATTTTAATTCTTATCTTTGGTAAAACAGTCATTCCTTGTCAGCCGTCAGATAATGATTGTAATACGACTTTAACCAAAAATGCTTTATAATGCAAGTTCTAAGTTGATCCACTGTAAAGTTTAAATATTATAATTGAAAAGTTTAAATATTATATTGAGGCATTTCGTAAAACATTTTCTTTTAGACAGACTCGTAAATTAAGTAACAAAATTGATTCAAAATATAC
The DNA here is from genome assembly GCA_029286605.1 of Sericinus montela. Taxonomy (NCBI): domain Eukaryota; kingdom Metazoa; phylum Arthropoda; class Insecta; order Lepidoptera; family Papilionidae; genus Sericinus; species Sericinus montela. The sequence goes on along the minus strand of JAGSMR010000159.1, from coordinate 122,689 downwards.
GTTACGTGCAATATTTCCCACCACTCAATCATTAGACGCTAGATTTCCTCGTGTAATTCGCGATGTAAGCCGTTAAATCTTCACTTATCTACGTTAAATCTATACTTATAGTTACCCCTTACAGAAAAATGAAGAATAGGGCGAACTCAGAGAAGGTAAAGTGACGTAAAGTGAGCGGCGAGGCGATGAATGGACATGATGAATGCAGTCAGACCGTTCTCTATGGCAGACTTTGGGGCGCATTAAAGAAGAAAATGAAGTAAATAATAATAATAAATTAACATCTTCACCCACAGTCCCTGTCGGGGTAGCCGGAGAGAACAACAGACAAGTTACATGCCTACCCGTCGCTGCTTTCACATTCAACATTTGATTATGTACATAATAAATCACGATAGCCGAGTGGTTGGGTGGTCGGAATTTCGAGTCTAGAGACCCGAGTTCGATCCCAGGTGACAGGCACGTACCAATGGGTATTTCAAACGCTTATTTATTGATTTCATTGGCTTGGATATAAAGACGACGACGGCGACGGGCTCTCCACCTGTCACGTTGTCCCGAAAATATCTTCGGTGGAAGGTGGATCGAAAGGACTTAATTGTTCAGACCTCTGTCTACTCCTGTATTAGGAATGGCGTGGAGTGACCTCCGGTCACCTAGCTCACCGGATGAGACGAGACAGAGAAGCCTCTACCGTACGCCCGTATGCTGCGGGGCGAGCTCCTGTCCCGTCACGAAGCAGCACCGGCCGTCACTTGGCTCTACGTTAGCAAATTTTGAATACGATTGCAGTGAACTAGAAACATCATTTAACTAACTTGTACTTGTAAATTCGTAAAGATATGTGTGTTTAAAATATATAACGCAATTTCCAATAAAGGGGTAGATAGAGGTCTAGACAATTAAGTCCTTTCTGGCCACCTCCTACCGAAGTTATTATTTGGGACAGCGTGAAAGCCTGTCGCCGTCTTTAGGTCCAAGCCAATGAAATAAATCGTACACAGGTTTTCAAGAAATCCATTGGTAAGAGCACGCTTGAGGATCGATCCTATGTCCCTTGACTCGAATTTTAATCACCCAACCATTCGTCTAATGTGACTCTCTGTATATGTAAGATTCTGAAATAAAATAAAAAATATATAAAATTTCTACATAAAAAATACTGTATATCGCCTTATACAGTATTGTTTGTGTAAAAATATTCACATATAGATATAACGTTCATGATTCGAGTACACACTTACGAGTGTGTACTGAACACGAAGATTTAGGTAATGAGTACACACTTACGAGTGTGTACTCATTACACAAATCTTTGCTTTAATGTAATTCCGGTATTACCGGGCATGTTGTTTTTAAGTTCTCGTGATCCCAATGAACCGGACACCCTGAAATGATCTGCCACTGTTACTTCTGCATCTTTCTGTTAATACAGCTTTCTTCTTGACCATAACGTTAACGTTAAGTTTCAATAAAAAAATTCAGCGTGCATGTCCTGCAAATTTATTCAATTACAGAATACAAACTTGCAACGCAAATGTTGACGAGACCGTAGATTGTAGGTTGTTGTTTTATAAATAATAATAAAAAAGACAATATAATAAAACTTCTTCACATATTTAATTCAGAAATAATACATACTTGTTACAACTCTCTTCTTAACAATAGAACAAGATCCTAAGTTACAATATAACCTTAAGAGTTTTAAATGTCCTTTTACTTTTTTACTTGTCTAGCCACAGGTTTTATTTAGAATTAATCAAACGCAGCTGTCTGATGTACGAGTTTTCTGGTACTGCAATCGCCAATCCGCTTTCCGAGCCGGCATGCTCAGAAACTGGATTGGCGATTGCAAACCCAATATAAAAAGGCCGGTGTCCTGCAGTGGACTTTAATAAGTCATTATGTACTCGTATATGTGTATTTAAATTAAAACAGAAATGATCTCCTTGAAAATAACTAATTTCGTTCATTCCATTTCCGTTCTGGGATTAGATGCGAGTGTTGAGATCAGGTAATGCAATCATTGTTCAGTAGCTTTTGGGACAACGTGACAGGTGGTGCGCTTGTAGCCGTCTTTATGTACGTTGGGTTTTTTTTTCGAAAACCCATTGGTGTGAGCCTTGGTGATCGAACTGGAGTCTCTTGAGTCGAATTTCGCTCATCGAACCACTCGGCCATCGTGACTATTTTTAACACTTTATCTTCTTATATAAAATTAAAGAGAATTTAAAAATCAACTAACATTCGAATCCGCGTCACCACGAACCGTACCGTGATAATTATCTTATAATGTCAAAAAGAGGACACATGTGGAGTTTTTTTTTTTTCCTGTCTGTTCTTCGACGAAGGAATTGCATTACGAATCGGTGGTAGATTTAAGAACATTGCTATTGATAAAAATTACAAATGCAGTCAGTTCCAAAAAGGATTCTCAGCTTCGTGGTATCTTGATGGAGATAAAACTGGAATATTTACTTATCCCTATACTTTTTTCGTCCTTGACTCGACTGCAAACATTCGTCTTCATCGTGCAAATGTTTTGCGGGTTTGGGATTTGAAGCCACAACCCAGCATCGAAGGTAAGGTCACTTTATGCTAGACTATTGATGTCTGTGATGATGGGATTAGAGAAATTTATTCCAAGAATTTTTCTTTGGCACGCTTAGCAGCCTATAGGGCTTGATTGGTATACGACGACGTTAAATCAAAATACGATATCAACGAATTTGATTTGACGTTGACGTCGCTACGCTCGGCAAGCGGATTGGCGATTTCCGTTCCAGACAATTAGCAGTTGGTCTCTGCTCTGCTTAATTTTGATTCGATATTTATCGAGATAGCAAATCCTGTAAATAACTTTATTTGTTTATTAGAAAACCATTTAAAACATACACCAACAATAAAGCAAAGGGTTCCTGACTTTCTTTTTTACGCCTGCGTTCCGTTCCCGACACAAATACTGTCATGCACACAAAGTGACGCTTTTAAAATTTTAATGTTTTGTGTATTTCCTTAATATACTGTAGCGAGTATTTTTTAAAAGATATAAGTCTTTCCCGGTTGTACGTTTTTTTTGTGACACGGGACACGTTTTAATGGGGTTTCTACATCCGACATTAATTTATTACTTTAATATTTATGAAAGGTTTTTTTTGTCTTTATTGTGCATGTTATAGATGTGTTCTTTGAGGATTAAACATGAGATTGAACGGAAGAGAAGAGATTCAAAATGAATCAACAAGTGGAATGTGCTGCCTTTAACGGCTTTTCCGGACTGATAAGATTTAGGGTTCTTCAAGCATCAAACAAAGGCGCCGGCAACGCGCAAACTGCTATTCCTCTGGTATTGCAGGTGTTCTTGGGCGGGGTGATTACTCACCATCACATGAGCCATCTGCTCGTTTGCCTTATTCTATATTTAAAAAATAAAAATAAAATAAATATCTTCACGCATTTCACTATACAGGACGACAACGTACAGTCTTCCTGCGCTGCTCTTGCCTGCAGAGCGGGTTCAGCACCGAGCATGGCAAGCACCTCGACCTCACCAGCGGGCACTCGCTTACTGTCACTGTTGTGAACGCAAGACAAACTGTACAGTCTACATCTAAAACGAAGATATTTTATAACTCAATGACGACCTCTATGGTTGAGTGGCGTACACAACAGTTTTCATAGTGTCGCCAACTTGGAGGTCCCAGTTTCCATTTCGAATTATTTTAACATTGTGACGTCACAAACATGGCGACCAATTGTGGCGTGATTTTGTAGTCACCTGAATTTAATTTAATTTTTATTTTTATAATAAAGTAAAAAAATTGAATTTTTTTCTCAATGATTATCATAATTTATTAGAAATAAAAATAAATACCTAGACAGGGACAACATAACATACATTGCTTAGATCTCAAATCAAATTGCTGAAGCATACACAAAATTTTCTTGCTGAATGACACACCTAATGAAATTTTTCTCGTCTTTGTGATGCCTTTACCACAAACACGAGAAAATGTAAAGTGTTTTTACATTCACCAGACCGAGAATCGAACCGGGGAACTTAGAGCAGGCGACACCATTAAAACCGGTGTGTACGCCATGAAGTGCATGAGGTGCACGGAAGTTTTCAAAGATAGTTTTCAAATATATAAAAAGTAGAATGAGATATGATATATGAATACCCACTTGACTTAAAACAGAATAGAAGTGTTCAGTTTCGGCGCCTGATAAAGTTCATAGCTCATTAAAATTATTGCTACGGGCGTACGAAATATAGTTCGATTGCTTTTTATAATTGGAATATAAATTATTCAATAAGACTGTGCTAAAATAGAATAATATGTAATAACTGTAATTTAAATTCGGTAAGTAATTTGTATATACATTCTAAATATATAGCAATAATTCCCCTGCTGAATGAAATAATTGTTATCACGTAAGCTTACTTAACTTCCGAATAATTGCATTTGTTACTGGAGCAGTTTAGTACATTAGTACAACAGCACTGTTCTCGACCAGGGACACAACAACATCGAATTAGACCGATCGAAACAATTTGTCGAAGTAGAGAGTGTTACTTTTGTTCACAAACAATCACCATTATACTAGTTCTTGTTGCGCTTTTCACAGGGACAATTTCTGAGAGTTATTTGGAGCTGGAGTCCAAATTTAGTATCATTTTAACTTCTCAACAGATAGTTTTTTTAATTTGTATCATAACTTTCAGTTCAGGGCACATAATATAAGAATAGAGTCGTAAGTATGTACCACACCTCTCTTCTCGTGGGTGTCGTAAGAGGCGACTAAGGAAAAGCCTTGGAAATATCATTGGATGCCGACAGATGGCGGGATAACTATGTTGAAAAACATCAGATTAAAATTCTGCAGACCGGTGAGGTGCAGCAGCGTCTAATGAATTGTCTGGTACTGATATCGCCTATCCTCTTTACCGTAATACGGCAAAAGCCTTTTCCAGGCCATTATATATGTAAGTGTTTGTGTGTGTGTGTGTGTGTGTAGTATAGTGTAAGAATGGTCTTTGCTCCTTGTAAAACTTTGTAGTCATTCATTATTTCTGCAACCCCGACCCCATGTAACACTTGTTCTGATTACAAAATCAATAAGAAACCTCGCACATTAACCGACGGCGTCAATAGTGCTTGTTGCCTGACGTCGTTAAAATCAAATTCACGAAGGCATACTTTATAGGAAAGGTGCTGTAGAAATGGATTGTCAAAGGACATTTAGTAAGAAAATTTAATAAGTCCATAGTGGCTCACATTCCAACAGGGCCTTGAATACTTTATATCTTATATTTCGGTCACCTAGAGCTGCGCAGTTGCGGCACCTGTTTGTTTCCGCTGTCTCATCTCATCATCTAAGTCGCATCAGCGGAGCAGCTTCGAGGTCGAGAGACAGGTAGAATGCATACATGCATACATCTTTATACGTGCAGCAATCATTACATTACAACATTACAAATGAAAACTTATAGGAAAAAATATTACAGGTTCACGATTTTTTGTATAGATTAGCTTTTTGAAGCCCTGACAGGCGAGGTTGAGTTAGCAGAATTCGAGTCAGCAGACCTGAGTTCGTTCACCTATGGGTTTTCATAAACGATTTATATGGTTGGCTTGGTCACAAAGATGTCGAAGGGCTCACATCTGATACTTTGTCCAAAAATGTCTACGGATCCACCGTATTTCGTCCGATGGCAAAAAGAACTTAATATTAATAACCTCTGTGTACTCCTATATTGGGAATGGCGTGAAGATATTTTTATCATTACCCTTTGTACCTCGTCCTAAAAACGAACACCAAAAACATTCACGATAAGTCACGATAGCCGTTGGGTGGTCGGAATTTCGAGTCGAGAGACCTGAGTTCGATCCCCAGGTGGCAGTACCAATGAGTTTTTCAAAACTTATGTACGAATTTCATCGTTGGCTTGGACATAAAGGCGGCGACTGGCTCACCACCTGTCACGTTGTCCCGAAAATATCTTCGGTGGAAGGTTGGTGAAAGGGACTTAATTGTCTAGACTTGATCTCTGTCTACCCCTGTATTGGGAATTGGGTGAAGATATTTTATTTATATTTTAAAAATATTCAGCTATATCGGCTAATCCTTTCTCAACTAATGGACTTCCATAATTTCGGTAACATAATGTTTGATCAATACCATTAGATAGTAACATTACAAATGTTAAATTAAGAATTACACAATTAGAATCACAGAATAATAACGTAAAAGTTCAGTGAAATAACAGATATTATGAATTTTTCGAAACATACAATTTTCTTTAAGGAACCAAAGTGAATTTATTTTACTAATTTTAATCAAAAAAATATTGATTATGACATTGATTTTATTCATCGATTTTAATAATGAGATGCATTGAGATCGATTAGATAGAGCAAGGTGAAATACAGGGATAATAACAAGGTGACGGTGGACTAGGGGCGCATGGCTCTGGACAAGGCTCGACACACGGTGGGCACGGAGAGGGGCAAGGCGGCGTGCACTGCGGCGGTGTGTACACGTACGCAGGGCCGGCGCAAGGCGAGACCGGCGGTGGAATGCAAATGGAGGGTGGAGAGAAGCGAGGCTCTCCTTGTGTTCCGATGCACACTGTAGCTCCGCTGTTGGTCTTGTAGCATCGCCATGGCGCCGCTGCTGCGCACCCGAGCAGAGCTGAAATGTGTAGATTGCATTTTAATTTGTTAAAACTAATTAATTAGAATGTATTATTGAATATGACAAATTATCTATATAAATATCTAGTTTAAAGTATGGCGTAGCAAGTTCCTGGTGCAGGAGAGGCCTGTGTTTCGGCTGGGTAAAAGATCCTCGTAATAGTAGGGACATCTTATCCTTGTGCTTGTGTTTCTACCGTTCAGTTAGTTTGAGGCTCATTGCTCTTCATCTCTCCCCTCTCTAAACTCTCCTATCAGCTTAAGGTGCCTGTTACTTCGATGGTGCCTCGGGATATACATGGGCATCAGTAATCACTCAACATAAGTTAGGTCGGTTGTTTCTTTCACAAAAAACAGTTCAAATCTATAAATACATTGATGGAATCCTTATAGTCTACAATAATAACATTGTTATAATTTTGCTGAAAACATTTGTAAAATGTAACTAAAACTCTGCAGATCAAATATTCTTTATTTTAATTTAAAAAGTACTATACGTACCAAACACTAAGAGAGCTAAGACATCCATGTCTGCCGACTGTGACCTAGTGTTCTTAGCATTATCTCGAGAACTTGTATAGTTTTAATTCTTAATATACTCGTAGATGTCTGTATGTTTGACGCTTCGTCAAGCGTAGCACAACAGCGTACGCGATTGCACTTAGTGTAATGTAGCGTTAAATAAAATAAAGTTCAATGAGTCACACACGTGTGCATTTAAAGTCAAGGACAACATTCAAGAATATATGTATTACATACATATATTATGCGTGTACAAACATGCGTATGTTATTGTTGTAATGGTTCACCTCGTTTTTAAAGCAGTGACGATTCTAAACAGCGCTGCATGCTTTTGAAAAACTTTCAACTGGTGCAGCTTGCTCTTTCCCGCCGCTTCATCCGTGTGAAGTTGTGACGTTTGAAAATAACTCCTTCCATGTTTTAATCATAAATCAACACGACCGAAATACAGCAAAGACATTTAGATTTAGATACCCATATTCTTATCGTTACATACAAATATTTTGTAACATATTTAAAAAAAAAAAATATATATATATATATATATATATATATATATATATATATATATATATATATATATATATATATATATATATATATATATATATATATATATATATATATATATATATATATATATATATATATATATATATATATATATATATATATGTATATTCACGCCAGTCCTAATAAACAGTAAACAGAGGTCTAGATAATTATGTCCTTTCGACCCACCTTCCATGAAAGAAATTTTTTGGATAATAGATAACAGTTGGTGAGCCCGTCACTGCTTTTATGTCCAAGCCATAGATTTAAATCGTATGTAAGTATTTTAAAAAAAGAACTCATTGGTACGAGCCTACGCGATCGATATGTATATACGTATACGGTGATCGAACTCCGGTTTCCGGGATTTACTGAAATACCGATCCACCAACCATTCGGATATAGTGACTCAAAAAAAAGTACGAGATAGAGATAGAAGACAAGTCAAGAGACCCGAGTTCCTTGCCCAGGCGGTATGCTCGTAACATTGAATTTTTTTCAAATCTTATGAAAGATTTATATTATTGGTTTAGACATAAAGACGGAGCCAGATTTACCACCTGTCACGTTGCCCCAATAACGTCTTCGGTGAAATATCTCTATTCCCAATACTGGGAATAGAGTGGAGATATTTTTGTATCTGCTTTATTTGGATGTGATTTTTTCGAGAAGGTTATCCGACATTGCTATTTGCAGAACTCAATCGCCACTTACGACACCAACGGAAGAGTTGCATTAATTGCATTGTACTCTTACTGTGCCTTCGTTTTTATAAAAGATGATTTTTCTCTGTTGGTTTGTAGTCTACCATGTTTAAAGGAACTGGAGAATGTTCTCTCACTTAAATTTAACAAGGTAATAAATGCTATGAAGCTGTTTGTAACAGATAAAAGATAAAATGGCATAAATGTAAGTGTATTTGCACTTTCTCTTACGAGGAGAAGTGATTTGAGAAGTGAGAGTGAGTTCCGTGAAAACAAACTGAGCAGCAGTGTAACCATCATGGTCGAGCTCAGCTGACAACCATGTCTGCGTAAACGTATGTCACGGAATCCGCAGCGAATCAGATATAATGCACTGTTTACCTTTGCACTGCACACTTCACATTTTATGTTATTTTAGTGTAATCAACCGATTAAGGTTATTTCAAAGTATATAAAATTTCATTTGCAAAATATTTTTAAATTACAAAATAGCGTAAAATATAACAATACATAGATTTCAACAAATCTAAACCCTAGTTACACTGTTACATGTGTTTCTGATTGATAATTCTTGATATAACAATTTGAATTTTATTCCTCTATCTTTGTATAAATAGGCAAAATTTTGCAATGAAAATTAGACTACAGCAAGATGGCGTGGGGCAAAATCATTTGGTTATCCGGTGAGTATTTTAAATTAAAACGTTCTTTATTATTTCAGAAACTGATCCCGGCTTCGATTCACTGACACTCTAATATTTAAATTGGTAAAACGTAATATTTTGATCTTTAATTTATCTTTGATCCTAGATAGCCTAGTGGTTCAGTGAACGAAATTTTAATGAAGAGTCTCGAGTTCGACGAGTGCCTACCCTGGACTAAGGCTCGTACATATGAGTTCTTTTTAACTTTGGGATAGTAAGTATCTAAAAATATTTTTGGGTCAGAGGTCAATCCATCAACAACTTTTCAAGTTGCAAACTTTTTCTATTACTGATGCAGTTCTTCTCTCGGGAACAACATGGTGCCGGAGGAACATCAACCAGTGCTGGAGCCAGACCTTCACTACCCTTGCGGAGAGCATCCCCGTGTGAACCCTGCGGTCCAGTGCCGCCGTGTGCGCCCCCGTGCCCGGAGCCCGGCGAGCCCTGTGTGGGTGACAGCGAAGTCATTAGGATCGGGCCGTGCAGCCCTGGCGAGCCACCCGTCAACTACATGTATGGACAGGCGCCAGATGGTGAGTATATTTGAGCAAACGCAATAAACAGAAAGTAATCTTTGATTCAAGAATTTATAAAGAAAAGCCACTAACTAAACACTTGTGTGAAATTTTAAGGAGTAGAGACAGAAATCGGATTAAGATATTGACCATCCGTCTGCCAACACCGCCGCTGATTTGGGTTAAACCGGCACAAGTTCAGCCAGATGCCCCAGCTCCTATCTACGTCAAGCCAGCCCCAGTGCAACCGCCCGCCTCTGAACCAATTGAAGTCAAACCTGAGCCTGTACATCCTGCGAAGCTGTCGCCTATTGTTGTCAGACCTGCGCCCGTACAACCACCAAAGCCTGCGCCTATTAAAGTACGTAGTTTTAAAATACATTGCAATATTTAAAAATAATTCAAATAGATCTCATAATACTTAGCAAGCAGTATCAAAGAAATACATAAAAATTTGTTTACGTTTGTACGTGTTTTATCGTACTCCGTGGACGATTGGCGTAAACACCAGTTTCGATTCATGGTCGGGTCAATGTAGAGAAACCACTTTTTCAAAATTTTCTCAGATCTGGGTATTTGTGGTGCCTTCGTTGTTTCCGATTCCTATACCACAAGTGCTTTAGCATCTCACATTGGGATCGGAGCAATGTAAGTGATGTTGTTCCTATCTACATATGTATTTATTTATTTATATTTATGTATTTATTATTTATTTCAGTGGTTTTTCGCCTTGACAGGGAAACATGTTTGAGGATGCCGTATTAGTAGACATTACAATTTTGCTGCTCTTTATTTTGTATTTGCAGTATCAATTAATTACATAAAACAGTTACGATAGCAGAGTAGTTGGATAATCGAAATTGAGTTCAAGATACCGGGGTTTGATCCCGAAATCGTAGGAAAATTAAATAGCATTTCAATTGTAGTAAAATTTTTATATGTTGTTTACAAGTACAACCACCTCCACCGCCAGCACTGGAACTACTGGTTTTGAGGCCCCAAGGATCGTCCTACCAAGTCCTTCTACAATCTGTTTCAGCCGAGTCTTCCGTCCTACTTCAAGACTTTAGACCGCGCGCTCGTTTCACTCTACCAGCCTCAACCGCCGTGTCCAACTGAACCCTCTCCACTGCCGCCGTGCATTCCACCGTGTGCGTCTCCTTGATAACAAGGAGACGACATGGTGGAGTTTTTTAATTGTTTCAGTAGCATGGTGTATCAACACCATGCTACTGAGCGGTTAAGAAATTCTAATCAAATTTACTTTGTTATTATTTTGAATTATTGTACATATTATTGTAAATTAGTATTAAGCTAGATTTACAAAGCTTTTTGAGCGATTGAAATAAAATGCGGCTATTCTAAAATATTACTAGTTTAATTTATTAAAAAAAATATCTGCACTCAATTCCCAATACAGGGGAAGACAGAGGTCAATTCTAGACAATTAAGTCCCTTTGACCCACTTTCCACCGAAGATATTTTCGGGACAACGTGACAGGTGGTGAGCCCGTCGCCGTCTGTATGTCCAAGCCAACGATGAAATTCGTACATAAGTTTTAAAACTCATTGGTACTGCCACCTGGGGATCGAACTCGGGTCTCTCGACTCGAAATTCCGACCACCCAGCAACTCGGCTATCGTGACTTTTATTTATATATTAGAGGTATAAAAGGTGTTTAAAACAAAAGAAGGTTAAGAAAGATTGTGACACGATTTGTTTTGACAGTCTACCCCGTTAGGGACTATGCACAAAAATAATCTCTAGATTCACTTAATCTCTAACATTTCTGATAACAAGAGTCGACTGTGGAGGACGGGAGATATTTTTTTTTCGAATGAGAGTTTAATTTGTGCAATAATGTGGTTATTAAAATAAATAAGCTTTCCGTGTGCGAGGAATAAAATAGAAAGAGCCAATGTCTAATTAGAGCGGCAATAGCCTAATGGTTTAGGGTGCGGACTGCGAAACATGACGTCGCAGGTTCGGGCCCCGCCAGTCGACTATTGACGAAACCAACTCCAGACACAATTGCAACTGCATTGCAGCTTAATTGGAGTGGTTAACAGGAATACTAGTAATGTAATTCGGCATTTGCTAGTTATCTTTATAAAAATGTCTCTCACAGGAATCCCAATACGACAAACCAAAATCAGTTTAAGAAACTTCGTTTCTAAGATCTCCCCAAGAACAGCGCATAAAAATTACGTGGTAAATTTATTCAACGTGTTACCCTAATTTACGTATATACCTACATAACGGCCTGTTAAAATCCACTGCAGGACATAGGCCTCTCCCATGGGGAGGATTTGCCATAATCGCCACGCTTGGAAAGCGAATTGGCGATCGCAGCACCAGACCACTCGCTCCTCAGACGCTGCTGCCCATCTTCGGTCTGATTATTTTAGTCTGATATTTTTAGAGATCGTTATCCCGGTGGCCATTACAACATTGAAGGCTGTTTCCCATAGGCTCCACTTACAACACCTACAGGAAGAAAGGGTGTAACCTTCTGAAAAATATTACCCCTTTCTTACCCTGTTACCACTGGTCAACCCTAATTTATTAATATATAATTTATAAATTAATACAGCTCTTTCAGTCTTTGTTGTAAATTTTACAACAAAGACTGAAAGAGCTTCACGTTCCGACACGTAACGACTTCACGTTTAGCCATTTGTGTGTTTGATTAATAAACTTCAAAACATCCGATCCGTAATATATGCACAGCCTAGAACTCTATCTAGTGGATTAAAACTAGCATAATATGTATAAGTTTATTATGTTTCTGCCTTTTGTTGAGTAGTGAGAGTAAATAATATTGACCTATTATACACATTCGGCAACGCCCACAACGTAAATCAGCCTCTATATGCGTAAAGTTGTGGAATATCGTAAAGTTTATATTAAACTTTTACCCCGTAGAAAATAGCAACGTCGTTAATTTGCATAGCAGCTGTGAAGCTTGTAGTTATTAATTCGGCATTTTTAATGTGTTTAATATATCACATACAATCTTAAACATACGTATACGAGAAGACCCGATAGTGTAGTGTAGTGACCCTGTCTTCGAAGCTATGGGTTGTGGGTTCTGATATTATTAATCACATAGTTCAATATTACATATATCACAGGCATAGGTATATGTATATGAATCGTATAGTCATCCAGTTACCAAGACATTGAATTAGATTAGAATTGCACGATGTCATATAAATAGGTCTTACCTATAAAGATGAGTGACCTGCCTATCCAATAAAGTGCGTCATGGTCAATGCTTGAAGTCTTTGCAGAATGGTGACGAACTCCGTGAACTAGTGGCGTACACACACAGTGGCGTTCACATAGCAATCGCCGCGCTTAGTGCACGCCACGGGTGATATATACTCTTTAATGGAGAAACCTACGTTTGTTAAAATAACATTAAATTATACTCTGGCGGAAGTGAAAATGTGTCATCAAATCATACAAAAGTCGTGTTACTCAGGCAGAGTCATCGTGAGGATCATGCGCACGGTGTGATGGTGACGTTCCTTCGTTCAAACTACAAAATACTTGAGCATTATTTATTACTCGGCTACTGGCGAGCCATTTCATCCTGACCCTTGCCTTTAAAAATAGCTATTACGGCGGAAGGCGCGTACTATTTTGATAAAACACTTTCGCGGTTAATTTCAGTCTCTCGTTGAAGTTTAATGCTGTATAATACTTGGCTATTTCTTCCGCTAGTTTATTACGTGGCTGTAAATTGTCATCTACTTACTGCGCATCGCCATTAGAAATCTTTTAACTCGAGTCTTTAAAATTTGTAAGACAAAAATTTCAATGCTTTTTAACGTTATAAATATCTTCACGCCGTTCCCAATACAGGAGTAGACAGAGGTCTGGTCTAGACAATTATGTTCCTTCGACCCACCATCCACCGAAGATATCTTGGGACATCGTGACAGGTGGTGAGCCCGCCGTCGTCTTTATGTTCAGCCAACGACATAATTCGTACATAAGTTTTGGAAAAACCCATTGGTCTCTTGACTCGATATTCCGACCACCCAACCACTGGCTATCGTGACTTTTTTAAGTAAAAATTATGTTGTTTTAAATCAATCCGCATAGGTACCGCTTGCACAATGTATTATCAGATGTAATGTTTTAGTTTACAACTCTGTCTGGACGCTCTTTAATATTTACGTTGCTCAGTGTTACTGCTAGAGCCGTTGAATGCTAAGTTATATGTTATGTTGTTTTCATAAGTTCTCGTGATCGGAATGAATTGAAAACTGAATTGAAAACTGAAAAGGATGCACAACAATATCTGGCATTTGGCAGTGTTACTCCAATATTTTTCTGTTAATACCACTTTCTTGTAATAATAATCTTTTCCTGTTGAATTCTAACGAAACGAGTGTGTATTCTTTTCAATGCATAAATGATTTGATATATTTCGGAGACCAGGATTACCCTTTGAAAGGCAATAATTTTATCTTTTATAATTCAATTCGTAATATATATAATTATTTTCGTTAATGACAAATTGGTTTGTTTGGTTTAGCTTATTGTAACAACACTGTACGTATACATTTATATATTTGTAAATAAACTCAACATTCGATGTGTCCGTTCCTTTTACCCCTCTACGTTGTCATAAGAGGCTATGTTCACGTGCGAACACAATTATTAAATATTCAGTTTCGATAAAACTGCACCGAGTGTTCACTGCAATTTGATTCAACTACAGAATACAATATTACCGCTTGCTACAGGAATTACAGAATACAATATAAATCTTCACGCAATTCCCAATACAGGGAAGTCAGAGGTCGAGTCTAGACAATTAAGTCCCTTCGACCCACCTTTCACCGAAGATATTTTCGGGACAACGTGACAGGTGGTGAGCCCGTCGCCGCCTTTAAGTCCAAGCCAACGATATTCGTACATAAGTTTTGAAAACCCATTGGCACGAGCCTACCAACTGGGGATCGAACTCGGGTCTATTGACTCGAAATTCCGACCACCCAACCACTCGGCTATCGTGACTTATATACAAATTTACAATACAATATTGCTACAATATTACAACGTAAAGGTTAACGAGACCGTGAGTTGTGGTTTCCAATCTAGTTACTTAAAATTTTATATACATTGTAAATGGAACAATAAAACTTTAACCCGTATTTATTTCTACATCGGTAAATACTTGTTTCAGTTCTCTTAACAACAAGACAAGATTCTAAATTACAAAATAACCTTAAATCTATGATTGTTGACGTATTTTTGAGTAGCTCATAATGTCCTTTTATCAGCATCAGTCCTTTTTAAGCATCAGCCTCATTTTCTTTCTTCCTTCATGGTTCTTCTTCCATTTAATCGAAACCCTTATACGGCTGACCACCTCTAAGACAAAGCTGAAGAGTAACGCTCGACCACTACAATAACTAAGCAGACGCAATTGACTGCGCTTGCCGCCCGGCGACCCTTCACCACTAGCGGCGTACCGAATGCGCAAACGACGGTAATTTTCAACACATTTTAGGAAACGACGAGCGTGATACGGGAGTTTGTGTACTCGGCTGTGCTACGGCTTTTCGCTAACTCGCGCTACGTAGGCTCGTAGCGCGAGTTAGCGTAGAGCAATAGCACAACAGTCGCGTAGCTAATTACGTCCAAGTTGGTGACAAATGAATGAATAAATTAGATCCTACATCGCATATTGCTTACAATGCTATAAAACAATTCATGGATTAATATGAGTAGTAATGGTATGTTTTTGACTGCGTATCTTTGTAGATATATTATACTGTTGGCTTGGACTAATCGGTCGAAAGAACTTAATTGAAAAACATTTTCAAACGTTTGCAACACCCGGAATAGTTTATTAGTTTTGGTTTAACCTAGCGACGCGGTCTTAGCAGGTTGAGGTTTCCTTGCATATAATATTCTTATAAATAAGATTGATTTAGTTAGATTAAAATAAATGAATACCAGTCATTAGTCGGCAAGCTGTCCCGCGGGCAGTTATCAGCGCTTTGGGTATTTCTCAATGATCATAATGATGCGGTACCTAATTAATTACTTTCTCAGCTGTTGCCGCAGGGGATCCGATAATTATAACTCCGCTACCGTGGAAATTTAAATGCAATTGATTTTACGTATCTCACATTTGTTGGAAAATCCATTGGGAAATATAACTTTTCAATCACATGGAAATATTTAATACCAGTTCAATACAACTGTAGTTTACGATCCAATAATTCTAATTTGTTTCATACAGAATTTATTCAGTTATCGAAATAATAATATAATAAATAAGAACTTGTAAAAATTAACGTGAGTCCGATTTGCAATTGAAATGGTGTTTTATAAATAAATAATAAATATCTTCATGCAATTCCCAATACAGGAGTAGACAGAGGTCTAGTAAAGAAGATATTTTCGAGACAGGTAGGCCGTATAGCCGTGAATTGAAGAATATTTGTTACTTTTAGTTTTATAATTAACCTGAATAGCCCTGTCGGAACGAGCCTACCTCCCGGGGATCGAACTCAATTCCCTGATTCGAAAGCCGATCACCCTACCACTCCACTGTTGCAGCATCGTACTCGTAGATTCAATACTAAGATCGCTGCAATCGACGAATACTGTTTCACAACCCTGCTGGGCTAGCTTATGACAAACTAGGGCTCAAAACATGATATGATTATTTTATAAAGCTTTTTTTAAAAAGAAGTTTCATGGCGAATATTTTATCTGAACCGTTGAACTTGAAAAGGTTACTGTTGAAACCGCTGGAGTACTAAAGTCATGTTCGCTTTAGGGAAGTGCGTAGTTTCAATAATGTAATAAATATCGGCTGGTCTTAAAAATCCATGAGCACAATGTATTTCATTTCGATTAGTAACATTCTTTTAAATAAATTGACTCGGTCTTCATTAATCGCTTACACCTCTTACAATCCCGATATTGGAGATGCGTAAACTTAAAAAATGAGAAACTTTTTGTTTTAATACCCATCTTTATCGAAGAAATATGTTGTGACGGCGTGACGAGTAGTGAGCACTGTTTGCTCAATATAAGTCGTACATAAGTTTTTAAAAACTCAGCCTACCACCTGAGGTCGAACTGTGCTTTCTTGATACGCGTTTTTAAAACTACCTACATTGAAAATATAAGCGTATCCATAATTAAATTATCTATATTGTGAAGTCACGATAATTGATTGATTGGGTGGTCAGAATTTCGAGTCAAGAGACCTGAGTTCGATCAAGTGGCCTGTCGCTGCCCCAGCGGCAAAATTCACGAAAACAAAATGAGTACGTAAGCTTTGAAAAAAAACTCGCTGGTGCGATCACTACACAACGAAAATCGAAGTGGGTTTCCTAATTATCAATTGTATCAAACTGGTTACTCAGTTTGTGCTTTGCCTTCTAAGCTAATGGAATATTGTTATAAGGATGTTTGTGTGACGATTATAAATAGTTTTACACAAATAGTGTAACGAGTTTAGTTGATCCGTCAAAGACATTCCTTTAAAAGATTTTCTCAGGTTTCAATGTTACAAGTAGGGATGAATTTATATATAATGTCATTCCTATTGTTTTGACGTTTGTCCGTCACGTATACGTACAGTAAACTACAGAGTTGAAGTCGTTGCTCGGAACACTTTTCTTGAACCCGGATTTGAACTTAACGAATTTTAAGTGAACGTGACACAGATTTAGACCAGAAATTCAGAGAATAGATGTATACATGGTATGTTCTAAAGAAAATACGTGTAATCATGTATTTTCTTTACGAAGTTACGTTCGTTTAAGCTAAAATTTTGAAATAGAGACGATATAATAGTACATAACAATAATACATAGGGCCTATAAAGTATCACTGCAGCACATAGGCTTCTCTCGTAAGAGGAATTTGCCAGAATCGCCGCGCTTGCCAAGCGGTTTGAAAATCGCAGTACACGATATCACGCAGCTTGAAAATCGCTGCACGTCACCGGTCTGCTGAACTTGGATCTGGTAGTTTTGAGATGGTCGTCTCGCTGTATGTCGGTTACCATTATGCTATTCAAGGCTATTTCCCGAAATAAATCAAAAGTAAGATATGGTTTATTCTACACCAAGAGTGACATAGTAATTAGAACCAAAACGTACATCAGTACAAAATGCGACCTTATCGCTTAACAGTGATCACTTCCTCACAGCGGAAAGGGTGTACTAAATAAAACAAATAATATAATTTATATATACCACATAAAGTTATTTCCGAAATACTTCTCACTGACATATACATACATACATACATATAATCACGCTCTTTCCTGTAGGGGTAGGCAGAGACCACTTCTTTCCACTTGCTACGATCCTTACATACTTGTTTCGATTCGTCCACTTTCATTATTCCCTTCATACATTCTCTTCGATTCAGGGTACTCTTGACCTGGCCTTTTTCAGGACGTCCCTGATTTGGTCTTGAAACGTCCGCCTAGGTCTTCCCCTTCCTACACTTCCATTCACACTCGCCTTATATGCTTTTTCTTCAATCGTTCTTCATTCATTCTCTCGACATGGCCAAACCATCTCAGCATACCTTTCTCAATTTTAGTCACTACATCTTCTTTCAGACTACAACGTTTCCTTATTTAACCATTCCTTATCCTGTCGCTCAGTTCAACTCCTAACATACTTCTTAATGCTCTCATCTCAACTGCATTTACTCTGCTTTCATGTTTCTTCTACCATACCCAACTTTCACTTCCGTACATGAGTGTCGGAACTAAAACTCCCCTATGCACCGCTAAAAGAGCCTTGTTAGACACCATCCTTTATGAGCAATAAAGGAGTGCAGAGCTCCATTCACCATGTTTCCTGCATTCACTCTTCTTTCAATATCACTGTCACACTTTCCATCTCTTGTGAAAATCTGCGCAATTATCTTCTGACTATTGCCTCTGTTGAGAATTAAATTGATCGTAGTTTTCTGAATGGACAAAGAGGGTTTTAGGCGGGTAATGGCCACAAACAAGTCCACTACATAAGTCAGGCCTCTACCGTTCTGGTGAGTTCGCCGCTATCGCCACGCTTTGCAAGCAGTATACCGATCGCAGTACCAGACACGTCAGACCGTTCTAGATACAGCAGCTTCTGTGTACTGAATTTTAGTCAGATATTTTTCCAGATACTTATTCTGCCATATGTTGGCAGGTTGCTGTTGACATTTTAAAAGGCTTATCCTTTAGTCACCTCTTACAAGACCCACGGAGGAATGGGTGTGGTAAACCCTTCTGCAAAATACAGTTATATTATGATTTGAAGTGTTTTGTTATCTGTGCCAGTTGCAGTTCATCGCTTTTAATATTATTGTTAATGTGCAAATTTTGAAATATTCCTTAATGAATGTGTTTAATTCGATCGGAAAAAAGGTGAAGCAACTTTTAACCTTACAGCACTGTGTGAAAATTTAATTTACACAAAACTTTAGCGATTATATTAATATCACATAAACGTAACATTGCACAATACAGGGGTAGACAGAGCTCTAGACACTTAAGACATTTCGACCCAACTCCCACCGAAGACATTTTTTGGTACAACGTGATTTGCGGTGAGATTGTCGCCGTTTTAATATCCAAACCCACGATATAAACCTTATATAAGTTTTTGAAAATAACCCATTGGTATAAGCCTACCACCTGGGGATAGAACTTTACTTTGACTAGAATTCCCAGCAGCAAACCACGCGGCTATCGTGACTACTATAGTATATTAATTTAATGTTGTCACTATTCTCTTATCGGTCGTAGAGCCACGCATCAGCTTTTGTTGATGAAAGAATGGCCGGCACGACCGGGGATGTACCACGATGTCACAGAATATCAAAAGAAGTGGTCGAACTAGAGAAAGTGTTACTTTCGTTTACGAACAACCGCAGTGCTCCTAGCTGCTTATTGCTCCCGCCTGAGAGACATTCGTTGCGAGTCATTCGGATTATAATTTTTAGTCAGACTTTAATTTGTGTCCTATTTTTATGCATCCTATTTTTCCTATCCTATTTTTATGTATCTTCACACATTTATCGAAGTCTTATGTACCCTGTCTTAGTGTCTAAGCTTCCGGCTCAAGGTTCTAAAACCGAGCAGCAGAAATAGGCAATAGGAATAAACGCAAAGTTATACTTATAACACCTACAGCTGGAAACAGCTACAACGAAGCTACTGGTGAGGAAAACGGTGTAGTAAAACTTTCCTATCATACATTTTAATTCATAGCTAAGGGCGTAACTGTGAGATACAGCTGCTGCTTCTATTTACAAAGTCAGCCATGTAATGTGCTTTGTTTGATTATGACGTAATTTTATAAAATGCATATAAATTTAAAGAATGTGTACATCATATTAATGTCCATACATACACATATTATAAAATATTTGAAAACAATACTGTATTTTAAAATTAGATCCATAAAATGGAGAGGACATGTTTTGATATTATTTAGAATCAAGGAAGTAATCTCCTATATAGATACATACACTCATATGTATTTATATACAGATACGTATATGTATACATATACGAGTTTCCTCCGATAGGCGTTAGATGTCAGCGTTACATCATCTACCCGTGGGCGTCGTAAACAGCGACGGAAAAGCCTTGAAAATGCCATTAGCTACTTACAGCTAATAGAATAAACATTAAATTCTATTTCGAAAATAAATAGAACATAGGATTAGAAAATTATTTTTGCAGCTCAATTATTGAGAAAGTGCTGATTTAGTGAAAGTGTTGTTAAAGAAAAATAAAGAAAGTAAGAATAAAAGAAACAAATATTTTTATATTATAGAACTTCAAGGAACAAATTTTCGTATGAAATATAATCTTATTCCAGAAACGGTACTTTGGGCAGTAAATACTGTAAAAATATTGTAACTACCTTGTAAATTACAGCAACAACTCTTTTTAATTAAACCGTAAAATTGTTTCAAAATCACGATAGCCGAGTTGTTGGGTGGTCGGAATTTCGAGTC
The DNA here is from genome assembly GCA_029286605.1 of Sericinus montela. NCBI lineage: Eukaryota > Metazoa > Arthropoda > Insecta > Lepidoptera > Papilionidae > Sericinus > Sericinus montela. Next base: position 101,977 of record JAGSMR010000159.1, on the reverse strand, counting down.
GAGAGACCCGAGTTCGATCCCCAGGTGGCAGTACCAATGAGTTTTTCAAAAACTTATGTACGAATTTCATCGTTGGCTTGGACATAAAGGCGGCGACGGGCTCACCACCTGTCACGTTGTCCCGAAAATATCTTCGGTGGAAGGTGGGTCAAAGGGACTTAATTGTCTAGACTTGACCTCTGTCTACCCCTGTATAAGGAACTGCTTGAAGATATTTTCATATTTTCATTTTTGTAAAATTGTTTGGTTAATGTCTGCTCACGAATTCGTTATGAACTTTCGACGAATAATAAATAATTTTTATAAATCGCATCGCTAACATTAATTTCATTGCTCTCTTTGCATTTGTCGATCTCACGCGTATTTCAGTAAAGTGGGACACCACTATTACTGCTATTATACCGGCTCTACATCCGGATACAAACTAGCCTAGGGGACTTAGCCTTTAAAAATATAGTCACTTTAGCCTTAAAAATATAGTTTAAATTAGTGCTATAAAAATATAGTCACTTATGTTCTGAAATAGGGACGATCGCAGATAATTTAATTTTGCTTTTGCCGAATCGTGAAGTAAATATAATCATGTTAATTCGTTAATATTTTAATTGCAAAAATTGAAAATGGCTGTTCTCCTGTTTGTATAGTCGAAGCAATAAGTTTTATTATTACAACATTCATTTCTTCAGCAGAGTGCAGTGCGAACATTGGTGTAGGCGTGGAGCTTTAAACGAAGAAGTTGGTTAAATTAATGTCTTTAAATATCAATGTAATTATGAAGACACGAATACATATGTGTACATACGTATTTCGCAAGCCATATTCACCATTAATTGGACCGTCTATCGATATTTATTTATTTATAGTATATATCACTATCTCATATCATTATGCCAACATACTGTTAAACTACATTATCGGTGTCTTTTATGGCATACCACATATTGCACTTAGTATTTTTTTTTTGTTGTTTCTCTGTTTATTATATTGTGTGTACATGAATAGTAAAATACATAAATGAATAAATACAAAATTTTAAAAATCTGTTTTATATAACCACGAAAAAGATACGTGTAAGAAAAGTCACGATTTGCCGAGTCGTTGGGTGGTCGGAATTTCGAGTCAAGAGACCCGAGTTCGATCCCCAGGTGGCAGGCTCGTAGCAGGGTTTTTTAAAAACTTATGTACGAATTATATCGTTGGCTTGGAGATAAAGACGGCTACGGGCTCACCACCTGTCGCGTTGTCCCGAGAATATCTTCGGTGGAAGTTGGGTAAAAGGGACTTAATTGTCTAGACTAGACCTCTGTCTACCGCTGTTTAGGAATTGCGCGAAGATATTTATATTTATATTTTTATATATAACCACCATGAACCTGAACATATCACACAGTGGGAGCGACGATTGGAAAAAGTTTAAAAAGTCTACATAAAAACGAACCAATATTGTAGTTAATTAAGACTTCAAAGCGCTACGATAATTCAATTATGTTGGTTGAATCAAAGCAACAGCACTCTCCGTGCACAACGTGGAATCGAGTTACGAGCGAAAACTCTGCTGAAACTAGATCATGTAGGGTTCTCGAAGGAACTCATTGTGCGGTTAGGTCAGATTCATTTATTATTGATTTATAAAACGATCTAATAATATATTAAAGTATTTCGTAAGTAATGCCATCAGCCATGCCAACATTATTTCCAAGCCTTTCACCTCAGTTACCTCAAGACACCCGCGGAAAGAAAGGGTCCGGTAATATTTTAAATTCGATGCGCACGGCAATAACAACACGTCACGTGATGATTCCAACTCATAGTCCGTGCCGTACAACTGATTCATTGCATTATTGGGCTTCAATTGCAGTAATTGCCTAGGTCAGTAAGCGCAAAGATCGACGGCAAGCTTCAGGTAAGTATTTAACTTCCTATTGGGTTTTGGAAAAAAAAATTATTATAATATTTTTATGTATTAGAAAACTGTCCTTAACGACCCTTCGTGGAAGAGTGGCGAACATACCGGTTCTCATGGTGGCGCCAGTTTGCGGTGAGATTCCGGGAATGTTTCCCGGCGTTCCATAGAACAAGTACTTTAGTTACTTACTTTGGGATCAGAGCAATGTATGTTATGTTGTCCCTATCTATGTATGTATTACTAATTATTTATTATAAATAATAATAGTAATCAATGAGAAAATTTATATTTTAAAATTTATTATAAACAATGAAAATTAAATAAAATCAGGTGACTACAAAATCACGCCATTTTCCGTCGCCATTTTTGTGACGTCACAATGTTAAAAGAATTCCTCGTTAGCACAATACCAACGGTTCATCCATGTAAATGTCTAAACGTATTTGTTATTCAGTACAATAAAATCTGAATGTTTTGTTCGGTTATGTACAACGTATATACCTCATCTCTTACAATTACCTACATCTGTACAACTGTCACTACGTCAAACATTCTACAAAGTTCCACTCCTCATCACGGAGTTAGCACACTCTATGTCGTGAACAACTGCGCTGTAGCCGCGTCGCTGACGTTGAGCGATGACGTCAGCGCAGACATTAGCGGCCGATGTATTTTAAGCTAACCAGGGATTTGATCCACCTGAATCAGCAACTCAGAAACTATGTCATCATATGTTTATCACCATGTTCCTGCTGAACATGATGATGAACAGGTGTACTGATGACTAATTTGATGCATGACGTCAGCGCAGACATTAGCGGCTCGTTTGTCTCTGCACACTACTCTGTGCGGTGGCTCTGTGTGCGCTGAGGACGTATGTTGTCATCACATATAATGCTTTCACTGTGGCTACTAATAATCAATTACTGAATAATTTAGCGACCTGTTAAGGCCTACTGTACGACAAAAGCCTTATTCTACAGACGATATGCCGTAACCGATTTGCACTTTAGACGCTGTTATCGGTCTGGTTAAATTTGGTCTAAATTTTTTCGAGTTTAAGAATAGTTTTTAAGCTTTTAATCCTAAATCAATACCAGATATTATGTGATTACGACATATAAAACAATTTCACGCTACTCTAATACAGGGGTAGAAAGAGGTCTAAAAATTAAATCCTTTCGATCCACAATTCACCGTGGTGACAACGAGTCAGGTGAAATTAGTGAATGTTCAAGCCAACGATATGAATTGTAGATAAGTTTTAAAATTACTGATTGGTACGAGCCTACCTCGTGGGCATCGTACTCGGGTCACTTGACTCGAGTTCCGATCAACCAACTACTCGGCTATCGTGATTTCTAACAACATATCAAAATCTATTTCGCTATTCAGCACACAACAGTGAATCACTTCTGGGAGCAGTTCACGTTGTAAACAATTGCTTGATTTATTATAAATAAGACCACGAAGAAAACAAAAAGCTTGATCACACATTCAACAAAATAACATCAAAGGTCGTGTTTTGTTTATTTTTATTTGTTTTTAATTTGCGACGCTTGACGCGGTGGCTAGTGCTACTTAAAACTCTTTGAACTGACGGAAATGTCAATTCCCAGCTTACAATTTCTATGCATTTTACGCTACTGCAGAGCATGTGAATTTACGTGAGTTGAAAGAGATATAACTTATTTTAGATAATCGATAGAAAATTAACTCCATTCCATATAATTTGCTGGGACAATGTTATCTTGGTCGTAATTAGTTAGTTATGTTAATTTTGACAATTCAATTAAATTTTAACGGAGGTTTAGACAGCGGTTGATTTTGTATTAGCTGAAGCAATTAATTTATTAACAAAGAACGTAGATCCGTTAAGCTTGTCATCATATCTCAGGTGCATCGTGTTGTGTATACAAATTGGTAATCATTCAACATATTCGTACGTACGTCTTTACGCATTTGCCAAATACTGAAGTAGTTTGAGGTCTAGTCAACTTAATCCTTTCGTTACTGGAGCTTATTCAAGACCATGTGACAGTTGGCAAGCCTGTCGCCGTCTTAATGTTCAAACATTAATTCATGTACAAGTATCGAAAAATCTAATTGGTAGCTCTCGCGTTGATTCAATATTCAAATCGCTGCAATCGACGTATATTTTTAACATCCCAACGTATTTGTTTTAGTCGAATTGAGAATTTACTTTGTTTGAAGTCGGTTAATAATAGATAAAAAGATCTCAAAAATTTTAACTATTCGTTAATGCTTAAGCGATGTCAGCTTTAATCTGCCTTTACAGTGTAGTTTTGATTGATTAAAAAGTCTTATAGTAAAATAACAGCATTGCTCAGTGTTCAACAATATACGTCACATCCGGGGCTCCATGCGAGCCGCGTTCCATAAACTGAGTTATTAATGTGTCGTGAGACGAACACCTCCAATCAAACTGCAATCTAAACAGCACTTCTAATACATTTGAAAACTGGTTTGAATCCGTAGTCCTAGGTTAAGACACTGCGCCTGCCTAACTATCTGTGTGACTAAAACAAACGAACATGTGATGACTAGAAGGTATTAACCGTGTAATTCTATATTTTAAGCGGATGTAAATTTATGGGTTCTAAAAGTATCAAAATAAAGCCGGGTCGTATTTATTACTACAACTAAAATAATATTCTAGAACGGGAGGAATATTAGAACATAATATTCCTATATAAATAGCAAGTAAGTAATTTAATTGATAAGGATTCGCAGAATTTTCCGATGATTTATTTTTTTATTTTATTTATATTCAGAAAAAAAACAAATTACAAATGAAAACAATAATACACTGTACTATAAAACCAAGTGGTTTTTTTTTTTTGTACAATGGAGTTCGTCCATACAGTTAACATTATTTAGCAGTTTACTTATTATAAACCAGATAGTTTTCATTAATAATTACGAACATGATATAGGAATTTTAGTGAGGGTAGATTAGGTGCGAATGTTTTTGTCGTTATAACAATGACGAGCACATAAAAAAGAAAAAGAAACAAATGCGTTCGAGTGTCCTAAGGGTGTGTCAACATTATTATCAATTATTTCATATAATTATCATGTAGCAAAGCTAAGTAGTAATTAGTTAATTTAGATTTGATGTTGTTTGGGTTTATTTCGTAACGTAATGCGGGTGGTAATTCGTTTATTAATTTTGGAATCATAAATTCGAGTGTGCGTTTTCCATAGTTATTCTTATTATACACAGGCACATATAATTTTTTATTAGAGATAGCACAGTACCTTTCCTATGTGATATTAGAGTATGCAGGTCTTTGTTAAAAAACTGTTCTTTTAAGAGCACATATTTGATGTTGTCATGGATTGGCATTATTTTTCAATACGCGAACAACATATGGTAGTTATTTTTATATTTCCTTTTACTTTAGGAGGGACGATTATCTTTATAAACCTTAATAGAAGTTGAAAAATTTTGTCTATGTATGTTTTGAATGTGAATCCATAACTACTCAAACCATACGAAGTTGTTGATTCAACTAAAGCTTTATATAATAATAATTTAATTGGAAGGTCAATTTTGTTTTTAATTAATACAAATTTTGTCAGAATTAATTTTAGCTGGTCACAGACGTTACTTATATGCTTTTTCCAATTTAGTCGGCTATCAATTATGAGACCTAGGTATCTATGGTTGTCCGTATAAACTATTGACGGAAAATAGCACATAGATTTTATTTGACATGAATGTAAGCATGAGTGTGAGTGTGCAAGCATGAGTGTGTGTAATTAGGCACTGTTTTAGCACGGTTATGAGAAGAGCTGATATACATTATTTTAGTTTTTTGTCGTTTAAAACTAAACCAACATCGTGAGACCACTTAATAAGAGATGTAAAATCTTTTTGCAAACGACGACGACGAAATAAATGCGACTCCAAGATCGGCATCAGCCGCTACTAGGCAGGTGTCGTCGGCAAACTGATAAATTTCACAGCTGTCAATTAAATTTATTAAACTATTAACATATGTTAAGTATTGTAAAGGTCCGAGTATTGATCCCTGTGCAGTTCCTTCAGTTACAGTCTTTTCATAACTACAATTTTCAGCGATCTTAACTTTAAAACGTCTATTTTCCAGATAATTTTTACACCATTTCTGGACAGTTCCTCTAATTCCCGATTCGTCCAGTGATTCAATCAATGTCTCGTGTTGAAGTGTATCAAACGCTTTGCTAAAGTCAATAAAGACTACTAGGATGTGTTTTTACTATGCAAATATTTGTTCATCGAATTAGTGAAGTTGCTCAGAAGCTTAGTGGTGCTTTTGTGTGGTTGAAATCCGTATTGCTTATCATTTAGAATGTTATTAGAATCATATAATTTTAGAAATTGATTTGACAGACATTTTTACAACGACAATTATTTTGTCTAAGGTGGGTAATATGGTTATGGGACGATAATTTCCATACTCCTTAAGGTTTCCTTTTTGAAAATTGGTCTTACTATTCCAGTTTTCAAATCATCAGGATATATTCCAGTTGTTATACTGGTATTTGTTAATTTGGCTATAGCTGGTGCAATTTAATGTCTATTCCGGAAGACTTGTTGTCATCTAGTAATTTTATTATTTTATTTATTGTATCTGAGTTTACTTTCTGAAATCTAAATGTTAAATTTACCGGCCTACGGTATGAAAATTTTTGAAGTAACAGAGTTCTGCAGTTAGTCAATATATTATGAACACTGTTTTTAAATTCATTTGCAAATTTATTAGCTATCTGTACTAAGTTTGTTCTACTGTTCTCAAAGTTGTTCAGAATAATATCGTCATATTATTTAAAATATTCCACAAGTTTTGAAGATTAGATTTATTTTTATTTATGTTGGTTATCAAGAACAAATTTTTGGATTTTTCTATTAGCTTATTAGCGTGATTCCTACCTTGATTGTATTTTAATCGTTTTATTTTATTGTTTCTATCATTTTTCCAATCATTAAATAATTTATCTTTATAGAGGCAAGATTTTATAATTTTTTTTTTTTTCCATTTATTTTTATCCCTATTTGATACACTCTTAATTTTTATTTTTATTTGAGATTGGTTATAACAATTTTGTATGGCATTTTTAATAAATTCGTATATTTTAATAGGACAGTACAGATTTTTAATAGGCTGCCAGTCGATATTGTTCAACAATAATTGCAGTTTGTTATTTTCATATACAGTTTTAAATTGCAAATTATCACCTGTATCTGTGTTGTTTGACTAACGCAAGCGAGTACCACCGCACGGTGATCAGCCAGTACAATACCTAAGGCCGCTGTAAACAGTTCTTGAGTGCGGGATCGTATAAAAATATGATCGATACAAGACTTTGTTAATTTTGAAGCTTTAATTTCAATACGTGTAAAGTCCGAGATCCCACACTCAAGACCATAGCTTGACAGCATACTTGTATATTGATGTTTTACAGGATTATCTAATTTGGTGTCTATGTTAGTGTCTCCTACAATGAATATATCTGGGTTTTTATCAACTGTTTTGATGATACGTTTTAACTTTTTTACAAATGGATATCTAGGGCTATTAGGTGGACGATACACTGCACACAGTGTTGCACAATAACTGGATTGTGTTTTAATCGTAATCATTAGGCTTTCAAAATTAATCGTGTTGGTTTTAATTAATGTAGTTTTGTGTTTGTTGTGGACATACATAATAATACCTCCCTTTACGCGATTTGCGGAACTGTGAGTGCATTGTGTAGCCATTTATCATAAACATACTACATAATGTATCTATTAGATTAGGTTCCGTCAAAATAATTACATCAATAATTTTTTACAAGATAATATATAATGTTCTAGGGTAGAGACATTTTTAACGGTAGATCTTATAATAATATGCATGCAAAGTAGATTGACCTTTTGTGGTACATATTTTAAAAACAGTTTATATCCTCGCAATTAAACAATTCGGTTATAGAGTCTGTATACAATGACATAATTATTAGAGAAAAGAAATAAAGTTTCAAAAGTAAAAAAAATACAAGTAAATAAACGATTATAACCTTATCGTGCCAGTAGATCTTTTATGTCTTCTATTGATCTAATTCTGATAACTTCTTTGTCTTTCTCCTCCAACACTACACCTCTTTTACACCACACAAACTTAAACGATGATAACCTTTTTGATTTTGTTCATTTAATCTTTGTTCAAGTGCAGCAACTCTGGTTTCTAGATTTTTATTTTTATTATTAAGTTCGACATTCTTACGCTGTAGTTCTTTTATCAATTGTTTACAGGCATCCACAGTTTCAGCTACTTCCTCAAGCCTATCTGTATGATATTGAATAGAATCACAGATGTCTTTCATTTCTCTCTTCATTGCTGTCTCCACTTCCTTCGATATGGCCTTAGCCAGCTTTTTAACGTCAATCCGAGCAGAATCACTAATATCTTCTTCATCTTCATCACTCGGAATTATAAACGATGTGCGTCTGGGAGAAGATTTATTACACTCCAGACAGGTTCACTCAAGATTTTCCGTAGCCCGGAGAGCAGCCAATTGTTTATTCGTGAGTCCTGTACATTGAGTACTACAATGTACAACATTTCACATTTGCTGCACTCAATACCGGGGCTTTTTTCGTAACATTTTTGAGCATCTTTCGCACTTGTTCATTTTGAGGGTATTTATTTAAAACTCTCGCGCACTCGACACATGCGGCTCTTGTTCTCGCTAGTGACGAACTGTTGCTATTGGATATCTCAAGGTTTAAAGAATTTTGAGGCCAATACAGGTTATTCTACATGAGTTTCATAATTTAAACAAGTGTTACTTTTTATTAAAAATCATCTTCTCACGGTTTCAGCAGTCACGATAGCCGAGAGGCTAGGTGGTCGGAGTTCAAATCAAAAGACCTGAGTTAGATCCCCAAGGCCTGTCATTATCAACTTAGGGTTTTAAAAAAAATTATGTACGAAGGGCGTGAACATATTAATTTTATGCTGTTCCCAATACGACCTACCTTCCACCGAAGATACTTTTTGGGATAGCGTGACAGGTGGCGAGCCTGTCGCTGTCTTTATTTCCAAGCCAATGATGTAAATCGTACATACGTATTGAAAACACTCAATGGTACGAGCCTTGGGATCGAACTCGGGTCTCTTGACTCAAATTCCGATTCCGATTCTTATAGCCATGTCCTACCTCTGTGAGATCTGACAGCAAGTAATAAGCCACAAGCGAGCATTCAGATTCAGTTTATTACACAAATTGTATTTAATATTAAGAAAGCAGATACACTTCCTAGAACTTTAACTACTTTAACTTTCGGACTCCCCTGCAAATTACAGCAATAACTCTTTTAATTCCACCGTGTAATCATTTGATAATATCGTATCGTGAATTCGTTATGAACTAATAACGAATATACCCTACCCAAGTGTCGGACCATCTAGTGGGTGTGGCAATCCTTCCAATCTTTATTCTATTTATATTATTATTTTATCTATTTATATTATTTTATCTAGATTTAGAGCCACTGCATCAGATACTGTCTATGACTGTTCATCTAATGATAGCGGCGTGAACCCACTGACACTTCAGGACAGAAGTATTACAGTGAACAAATGGGGATTGGCACAAACTGAAATCCTTTTTATAAAATCTCACTGGATGAGTGAGAATTTACCCGGTGTGAACTATGACACAAACAAGCAGGTAGGAAGGTTGAGTGCATTGGCCGCGTTTGCAAATCAAAATCATAAATCATACTGCTCCAAAAGATCCGAAATTACATTTGTCCCCGCAATCTGTTAATTATTAACTGCTTTTAGTTTTCAATATTTCTTACATTTAATATAATTTTGAAATGTAAATTTTCTTAGTTTCTTATCTATCTTCATTCTTTTTCTTTTCATTAATTCAAAAATAATAATTATGATGATGAGAACAAAGCCTACTTAAGTTAAAGACCTAACCTTTAAGTCACGATAGCCGAGTTGTTGGGTAGTCAGAATTTCGAGTCGAGAGACCCGAGTTCGATCCCCAGGTGGCAGTACCAATGAGTTTTTCAAAACTTATGTACGAATTTCATCGTTGGCTTGGACATAAAGGCGGCGACAGGCTCACCACCTGTCACGTTGTCCCGAAAAATATCTTCGGTGGAAGGTGGGTCAAAGGGACTTAATTGTCTAGACTTGACCTCTGTCTACCCATGTATTGGGAATTGCGTGAAGATTTTTATTACAAACAAAAGCGAAGGAAGTACATATACAGAACTACTTTTTCTTTATAGGATACGGGTTACCTTGGCAGTACCTCTGCGGATGCGGACTGCGAAACATGACGTCGCAGGTTCGGGCCCCGCCATTCGATTATTGACGTAAACCAACTCCAGACACATGCATTACAGCTTAATTGGAGTGGTTAACAGGAATACTAGTAATGTTATTCGGCATTGCTAGTATTCTTACCAAAAATAAACATTCATATATAACAGCCCACTGTCTAACAGTCCACTGCAGGGCAAAATAAATAAATAGATCTGCCTCTTCTGTTAGGGAGGACTTGCCATAATTTCTATTCTTGGATAGAGGATTAGCGATCGCCAGTACCGTCAGGTATCTCGCTCCTTATCAGAAACCAATTATATTTCCAAGGCCAAAATTCAAGATGAAAAGCCCTATATACTTAAGGCCTTAAGCCTTAGTCGCCTTTACGATGGCCACGGGAAGGAATGAGTATACTCTTTACGTTGTTACCCACATGACATACCTTAGATTTATTGTAAAGATACATTACGCTACACTACACAACTACTACTACTACAAGTTTATGGTTTAACTTATACATAACAATACGAGCAGAATGCTAACCTCCTTCTGGCTCGAAACCTTTATTTGGAATGAGTCGACGTTCTTGCCAATTAGTGGAACATTCTACCATCGCTGCTCTTTCAGCCATCGGCTTGAGAGTCGGAAATGAGAATTGTAAACTGCTAATTTCTCGAGGAATTAGTTGCGGTAATGTTAAATAGGTGACGTTTGACGTATACTCCTAACGAAGTTCCACCGAGTCGTGGCAATTTGATATTCGTAATGTCTGTTTTTGTTTTATTGAAATGCGTGTTTACATAAATATATACGTAAAATACTATAAACACTTCTCCTGTAAGAAAGTTTGGTCAAATTATCACGCTTGGCAAGTGGATTAGCTATCGAATAGCGTATGTACAATGAATATAAATTATGATCTGATAATTCTAAAATAAAATATGTAATGATGCTGTTATATACTTATTACATTCATTTTTTTATTATATCTTATTACCTGGTTTAAGTAATGATAACAATAACTATTATTTTACTTTAATGCCCGAAGTTAATTGAATCAATTTACGTATCTAAGCTTATTTACAAACACCGTGTGAAATTGTTCTATATAGCATATTTTATATATAAATGCATACAGATCTTATGCTTGAGGGCTCCGCGCTGTTCGTATTGTATTACATTATTAGGCTAGAGATAATTTCTCCTTTATAGTCTTAACAAATAGCATACGTAGATGATTTAACGTTTTGATTGCTCCGTAATTTACTAATACAGGGATTAATATTTTTCTATGAAAAGAAGAATTTATAATTTTTCTATGAAAAGAGATTGTAATTAAAATGTAGCTGTTGAAAGTGAAAACTTTTTATTCGGAGACTAAAGGTCAAACAAGTAAGCTGAAAACAATATCTGAGAATGTTCTTTAAAATGTGAAATTTGATATTTTACCTGTCTATCCGATTGACTATGACTATGTTATGAGTACGACTGTGTTATAGTCGACTTTTGCTGAGAATTAAGATTTTAAGGGTTATTTTCTATAGATAAACCTAGGCAAAGAATTTAATAACAGTTTCCAACACCGATACCAGACTGTACCTAATTCATGAACGACATGTTCATGTCGTTCATGAATTAGGTCCCTTTGTACTATTTATTAGTATATATTTAGATTTAGTGACACATTTTTAATAACATTTACAAAATTAACGAAATCAATTCGAGCATGTTGAATCAGGACCACTTTGTCATCCTACGTAGTTGTAATTGGAAGCTTTGGTTTACTTTCTCTTCGTGGGTGTCCCAAGAGATGACGACGGGTAAAGCCTGAATGTTGTAATGGTTACTGACATACGGACGGGACCCGTCAGCTAGCGAATGCACATTTGGCGTATACTTTTCGCTTTGTGCAAAAGCATGGCGCTGCCCAGGTTGAGCCAGTACATTACTGTTGGTGCAAAATGTACTGGTACTGGTGATTTGATAAAAGGTGGCTAAAGACTGTCAAAAGCTTGGTGATTATTGTTGCAATTTTTTAAATACGATGTACAATATGAATAAAATATTGTATATACCTAAATGATTGTTTCTACAACAATTCTTACTTTCAAATTAGCACTTACATAAAATTTTGACACTCCGTAGCAACGGTCACGATCTCACGCAAGCCTTTCAAGTGAAGTCTCTAGTGTTGTTTACAAGTGTAGGTTTAATTTAAATTTCAGCATAGGAATTAGATTCAATTATGCATACAAATTTATTATCTTGCCATGCAAATTGTCAAAATCGGTCGATGTACTGAGAGTTATAAATTTAATGTTAGCAATGTGCTTACAAAAATTATTTATTGTTCGTTAAAAGTTCATAACGAATTCATGAGCAGACATTAACCAAATTATTTCACGGTGTAAAGAGTTATTAGGTAAAATATAAAAAGGTAAAAGAGTTATTGCTGTAATTTGCAGGAGAGTTAACGATATTTTTAATTTTTACTGCTTACGATACCGTGTCTAGAATATTATCACATTTTATAAGAAATCTTATTTAGTTAGCAGAAACTTTTTAAAAATTAATACCGAATAACATTACTAGAATCAGGTATTCTAGTAATGTTATTTTTTATTTATTAACCACTCAAACTAAGCTGCAGGCATAGCTTGTGGTTGGAGTATTCAATCGCGGACTCGAACCCACGACATTATGTTTCGCAATCCAGATACTAAGCTAATCGGCTATTACTTTTATTATCTCATTTTGGTATCCATTATAATAAACATTGATAATGTTGTACACAGGCTCAGGTGCTACTGTGGAAATTAATTACTATAGAGATGTGTTTATAAAATATTATTGTATAATTCCGCATGCGATACATATTTCATACGGAATTATGCCATATATTTTTAATAACATCTCTATGATGATAACGTTTTAACCAATTACAAACAATATCCAGCATAAAAATAGAATTGTTGATGGTGAATTCACTGATGGTGAATTCACTGATCTCTTAGAAACTGGATTAGTTGGTTTCAACCGTCCATAGAATAATAATTTACTGGTTGTGTTCCGCTGATTTATTACTAGATTAACAGCCGCAACGTTACTACGACGTACCAGTTTGCTACAAGTTAAAATGCATAATTTTTCCTCACCTGTAATCTTATTGCAGCTGTTTTAGTGGTCACATCGCCGAATGTAATGCCTCAACTTGCCTTAAATAGCTATTACGCTGGAAGACTGTTATTTTGATAACTCTTGTGCGGATGATTTCAGTATCTCGTTGAAGCATTAAGTTTGGCAATTTTTTCCCTAGTTCATTACGTGGTAAATTGACATCTATTAACTGCGCGTTGCCTTTAGAAACCTTTTTAACTCAGTCTTTAAAGCACAGATGTTTTTAAAAATTTCCAAAGTTCTGTAATGTTCTCTTTTTAAGATTTTGGAAATAATATTTTTAAACTTGAAAAAGTGTCAGTATTTGCGCTTACCTGGCAATAAATTGCGTAAAGAGTACTGCATTTTAGAGGCTTTTAGGAATGAAATATGAATATCCCTATGAAGGTCACTTTTCATTGAGTACTTCACTATTAGTCTATTTACACTTATGGTGGTAACAAATGGTAAAATTACATTTTGAAGAAAAACTCCAGTGCGCGTTCCGCCTTGAACGGAATCGTTTTTATTTTAAAAACGCTCAAGGTTGTTCTCCGAGATTTCACTTTCGTTGTACTTGTTTTGGTTCACTAAACCACGGACAGACAGAGACGAGCTTGAATGAAATCGCATAAATTTCAATAGAGGAAGAAACTTAAATAAGTTTTAATTAAAATCTTAAAATGTAAAGACGTCTCTTTCTTTTTATTCAGTTTTCTGAAGCCCGACTCATCGAGAAGAATGGACGAAAGCGATCGCTTTTCATTTTAATTTAAGTATCTGCTAAGTTTTCTGAAATTCTACTTACTTTTAAAAAATAACATTTAAAAACACTAAAATGAAAAAGTAAACTCCTTTAATAAAAATCTAAAAATATAAAATCAGTAAGGATGTTCATCTTTCGATCTTTAGGAGAGAATAAGTGGCAGGGAGAGGAAGTGGTTTAAGGAAGTCCGCTTATCAATGTTGAGACATCTTAAATTAAAACCCGCAAACTAGCGTATATCAGAAGATAATATTGTCATTCTTCAACAACCAACAAGAGCAATTTTTTTTTAATTTAAGGCTTCTCGCTTAATCTTCTCTTACGATATTCACGGAAGAACTTTGTTGATATATTTGCACGCAGTTATCACACGGAACTTGTGTGTAGTAAGTGTAGTAAGTATTATATACAGTAATAAGAACGACCAGTACAAAACATCATGCTCAGAAACATGATAGTCAAATACAAATAATGATCTTTTGGTATAGTATCTCAATTAATTTGACTTAATTAGCAATTGTTGTTTATATAACATCTACAGGTTTGAAATTATTGTACCATAGGAGATGACATTGTTTTCAATGTCATGTTTATTGATGCCAATGTGTCTCAATCAAACGGAATATGATGTATCAAGTACAAACCGATTTTCAATTAAAATACATAGCGAATATTTGTCGAAATCAACTAAGTCCAGGTCGTACACAATTTACTTAATTAACTAACATATGGGTTTTATCAAAACTAATGTACGAATTATATCGTTGGCTTCACATAAAGATGACGACGGGCTCACCGCCGGTCAAGTTGTCCGAAACAATGTCTTCGGTGGAAGGTGGGACGAAAGGATTGTATTGGGAATGGCGTGAAGATATTTTTTTATTTATAATTTCAAATCACACTCACAAAGACACAATTTCAGAAGGTGAGGTGATCTAATTATAACAAAAAATTCCCATGTGACTCCATTTAAGATTTCATAACGCGGGTGGGGGCGGCGTGGGTGGAGAAGGTCGTTGCATTGCTTCCAACAAACGCTTTTGAATGCTTTGTAGTTGAATTGAAAATATTGGTTTGTATTTGATGTATAATAAATAAATACATACACATAAAGGGACAACATTGCATATGAAGGCACAAGGCTGGGTACGGTCTTCAGGATCAGCCATAGTTATTTGCTTGGGCGTATAGGCGGAGAACAAGATAAAAGTCCAGAACAGATTGTAATATAATCACTTTACTTTGCAAATAATTATTAACGTTACACTCGAATTATTCGAATAATCAATTTACTACAATTAACATAGACACTTTAACTTTACACATTAATCACGATCACACAGTAATAATACGATTACACGGAACAAGAGCGATCCGTCGAAAAACGTGGTGCGCTACCGATGGCGGTTACTGATCCTCTACCGCCAACATGGCCGCGCCGACCATCGAGACGACGTTCCGCCAGAAATGACAACTGTCAAATCTAGTTCCGGCGTATTCTGACCGATGATATTTCGAATGCGCCGTCACGGCCGGACTGACTTGCGACCGTCCTCGGGCGCCTATATTTGAGGTCCTGTAACAAACGGGCGAGCATCGATCATCCACATTAATATGACGCTCGTCCTCCCTGACAAACTACTTAGTAATCTTTATGATTCATGAGTATAGCAAGCGATTAAATTCCTGTCTCCTATCGACCACTACCAATGGACCAGACAACCCTATTCTCACCAGCGTACGAACAAGTTGGACCGGACGGGTGTATCCTTTCAACCAACCGCGGACGGTATGGCCCGGATGGCACTGTCCTTACGACCAACGCAAAACAACAGTATGGCCCGGACGGGTGTATCCCTTCAACCAACCGCGGACGGTGTGGCCCGGATGACACTGTCCTTACGACCATCATGATAACTGTAGCGACCATCAACAAAAAGGCATCCTTGTCCTTACCTAATTATCAGACCTGTCTTGCTCAGCATGAATTTGTACTACATGCTGGAAATCTTCGTGATCATTACTAACGCTAAGCGTGTCTGAATTAGTGTCAGAAACAACTGTCATGGTGTCAGATCCAGCTGTCATGGTGTCAGATCCAGCTGTCATGGTGTCAGATCCAGCAGTCGTGGTGTCAGAGGTTATACTACTCAGTCTGTTAGGACGGCTGATGTCGAGCTCTACGTCATCTGGCGCCGTCTCGGCCTCCTCTTCATTGATTAAATTGTTGCTTATCTCAAGCAAACCTTCATGACCCAGGGGTACTGAACGCAAGTTCTCATGTGCATATTTATAAGTACGATGTGAATTATTAAGGCTTCTGAGTTCATACCGATCGTGCTCTAATACCGCGGTAATGCCAAAGGGACCTCTAAATTTTTATCTAATTTTGTTTGATTCCGTGTGAAGTGTACGCATGACTCGTTCGACTTGGCCGTTTGCCCTGCTGGAGCCCGTGGCGATGAAATGTAAGTCAATTTTGTGTTCTACACAAAAGGTTTTAAATTCTGAGCTAATATAACATCGACCCTGATCAGCAATAACACGCTTTGGTGCTCCAAAAGACAAACAGCGTTTTTGATGGCTAGTACCGCACTAGCGGCGTCTACCGAAGACGTGTACTCCAATAAAACATATTTAGTAAACGCGTCAATTATTACCGAACAATATTCCTTCCGGTCACTCTTACCACTAAGCTTTCCAGTAAAATCGATATGAATTGTATGCCATGGAACGGGTTCCTTAGGGATAGGGTGAAGCTGGACAGGTTGAGCTCCTGATGGACCTTTCGAGGCTTTACAAATTATACAAGAATCAATAAACTTTCTAACGCATTTGGCCATGTCAGGAACCAATACTGCTCATATAATTTGTCCAAAGTTTTATCGCTACCTAGATGCTGTAATTCATTATGGACGTGATTAATCAAGGTCCAAATAAAGGAACGAGGAACGATTGGTAGCCATGAAGACATTTTATTTCTAGTGACTTTTCTATAAAGAATGCCGTCTCTAACGTCATAAGTACGACCTACGGTATCAGGAAAGTCATTATTAGAATGTTTCGTTATTAAGTCTTGTATCTCATTGTCACGCTTTTGTTCTACGGAGAGCCAACCTTGATGTAATTCGACAAAGTGAACCACCTTATGTGCAGGTGTTATAGGGCTTTAGGCAAAGATATCTCGCTATTAGTGGGTAAGGGATTTCTAGAAAGATAATCTGCGTGTTTCATTGAACGGCCTTCGCGGTAGACGATTTCAAAATCATATGCCTGTAGTATAGCCCACCAGCGATGTACACGAGGTGTAAGATCCGTTTTGGACTTAGAAGCTTTAAGCGAATTACAGTCCGTAAAAACTTTAAAATTTCTACCATATAGGTAGTGTCGAAAATGTTCTACCGCTCGTACGACTGCGAGTGTTTCCAGCTCATACGAGTGGTAGCGAGATTCCACTTCAGACGTGCGTCGGCTGAAATACTCAACAACATGCGGAAATCATTTTCTTTTGAATAAGGATCGCTCCATATCCATCAGAACTGGCGTCGCAATGCCGCTCAACAGGCAACTCGGGATCAAAGATTGTTAAAACAGGTTCGGAAGTAAGTGTACGTATTACAACGTTACGGATCTCTTCATGCTTTTCAGTCCATTTGATAGGTCCTTTTAATTTAGTTAACGGATAAAGAGGGCCAACGATATTCGTGAAACTAGGAATAAATTTTCGAAAATAGGATGCTAGACCCAGGAATTGACGGACCTGTGTAGCAGTCTTGGGTTGAGGGGAGTCTGCTAAGGCCTGTATTTTACGAGAATTTGGTCTTACTTTGCCGGATTCAACGGAATAACCTAGGTAATCAATTCTTTGTTTCATAAATTTGCATTTTTTTTAATTCAAAGAAAACCCTGATGCTGATAAAGCTCCCAAAACCTCATCCAACCGTAGTAAACCATCACGAATATTGCCAGCGTAACACAAAACATCATCCATGTACACCAATGGTTTGCTGCTTAAATTATGCAAGGCTTTAGTGATGCACCTTTGGTATACGGATGGAGCATTTCGTAATCCGAAGGGCATTGCAAGATACTCATATTGCCCTCAGGTGTTACAAATGCTGTCTTTTCGACTGAACCGGGATGGATGGGGATATGGTGAAAGCCAGAAGCCATATCAAGAGATGAAAAATAATGTGCACCACAAAGCCGGTCTATCTGTTCCTCTATGCGAGGCAACGGGTAATGTTCGGGTTGTGTATTTGCGTTTAGTGCGCGAAAGTCTACGCACATTCTATCAGAATTATCTTTCTTCTTGACAAGTAGAATGGGGCTAGCAAACGGTGACGAACTCTCGCGGATAACACCTGCATTTAGAAGTTCCTCAACCTTTTCCCTTACGACTTGCATTTCCACTGGGGCCAACCTATAAGGACACCTGCGCACCGTCTTATGAGGATCTATCAAAGTAATTTCTAACTCGCCAGTGTTCACGCGCCTACTTGGAATACCGTCTATACAACTATCAGCGTACTTGTTTAGGAGCGTTATGAGAGATTTTCTATCATCGCCTATAAGATCCGTATCAATCTGGGTAAGATCCGGCCTCACTATACTAGATTCACAGAAATTATTTAAGTTTTTTAAATAAAACTTCAATTTATCACCATCAATCTGTACGCCAACTCCTCTTTCTAAAATGTCCCTACCTATAATCACGGGTTCTAAAATATAACGGTCAGGAACTACGTGGAAAATTACCGATTCGAAATATCATCAATATTTATGGTGCTTAAAATTTGCATTGTGCACTTAATTTCATCACCCCAATACCAGTTAAATAGACAAGATCATTGCGTACAGTACCCGAGAACTTATCACTAAAACTTTCTTTTAAAAGAGAGCAGGAAGACCCACTGTCAAATAGAAAAGAAACTTGCTCACCAGATGACGTCTTTAAAATGCCCCTCGACAGCCGTTGCTCACAGATGTTGACCTCTTTCCTTGAAACTGTACTGCCACTATTCTTGTCAGGGCAGACCGATGCTAGGTGACCAGGTTTGCCACAAGAGTAACACGTAGTCTGTCCCTGTCTAGGGCATGGGCTGACTTCGAAGAAATTTGAAGCGTAGAGGTGTTGGATCCAGAATCGTCTCTTCTTTTCCTGCATTCTGCTAGTCGATGACCAGGTAATTCACACCAATGGCATTTGCCAGGAAATCTGGTATTATCATTAAATCGGGCTCGCTTCGTATCAAATTCGTGAGCATCTGGACTTTCGATACGTCGTTTCACTGATAACCCACCAAGAGTTCTAAATAGCTGGGCACGTGTAGTAACAGCATGAGTGTTCAACTCCCGACGTATCAAGCCGTCCTTCTGACTTAACACGGAAATCACAAAGCCGGTGATCACATCTTCCTGCATTTCGGTCTTTGGAATACTTTCTATCATGTTCCACAATCTTAGGGCAGCTTCGGAAGCAGTTTCCTTTGAGCCTATTTGAAAACGTAATATCTCGTCAAAGTGGTCTTGAGGCAGCTTCGGATTAGAGAACTTGGCTATCAAAGTCTGTTTTATAACATCCCATGACAACTTGTCCAAGTTGAGCTTGGTGATACATGTTGCTGCACGCCCCTTCAAGGCACCAGTAAGAGTCATAAGCAAATCAATACCCTCGAGGCACTTATTTTGAACAATTAACTCTGTAACTCGGCACCAACCTTCAATGTCAGCCTCGGGGTCATCGGGGTTAAATGGAATGAGTTGAACGGCACCGACGCTGGAGTTACTCCTGGCAGTCTGCGCTTGCGATGATTCAAATGCTCGTGTAAGAAGCGCTTGCAAACTATTCAGTAACTTAGTTGCATTGTTTTCGTCCGATAACGACTGCCTCTCTTCTCTTTGTTGCTCCGCGTCCATCCCACTTCTGATGAAGGCACAAGGCTGGGTACGGTCTTCAGGATCAGCCATAGTTATTTGCTTGGGCGTATAGGCGGAGAACAAGATAAAAGTCCAGAACAGATTGTAATATAATCACTTTACTTTGCAAATAATTATTAACGTTACACTCGAATTATTCGAATAATTTACTACAATTAACATAGATACTTTAACTTTACACATTAATCACGATCACACAGTAATAATACGATTACACGGAACAAGAGCGATCCGTCGAAAAACGTGCGGTTACTGATCCTCTACCGCCAACATGGCCGCGCCGACCATCGAGACGACGTTCCGCCAGAAATGACAACTGTCAAATCTAGTTCCGGCGTATTCTGACCGATGATATTTCGAATATTTCGAATGGTTCAGTACGCTTTTCCGTGTACTGTATTGTCCGGTGTCGGTTTGTGTATACCTCCCTATCTATGAGTACACATACACAGATGAGGAAGTACGATGTCGTGTGTTATCAAGTGGCGTGTGGTTACAGCGTGTACAATATTGGTTTTGTGTTATACAGCGTATAACACAAAACCAATATTAATATAATGTTCGTTTGTTTGGTTTGATTCAGTGGGCAAACACTTTACGTGCACTTTCATACATAGGCCGTCGTTTCCATTCCATTCCACTCTACACATATTTAATTATTAATTTATTTGAAAATACTTAGCTTTTTACACATAGAGTTGTTAACAGACGTCAAGTTATTTAACGTGCTCGCTCCCTCGCCCTCACTCGCTCCCGCCCTCACCCGCTCCCACGCCCTCACCCGCTCCACGCCCTCACCTGCCCCACGCCCTCACCCGCTCCCACGCCCCCACTCGTTCCCACGCCCACGCCCTCACCCGCTCCCACGCCCTCACCCGCCCCACGCCCTCACCTGCCCCACGCCCTCACCCGCCCCACGCCCTCACCCGCTCCCACGCCCTCACACGCTGCCACGCCCTCACTCGCTCCCACGCCCTCACCCGCTCCCACGCCCTCACCCACTCCCACGCCAGTGCGCGCACCCGCTGCGGACATGAGCAACGACCGCACATTCCACCTGGTGGTTAGTGGTTACGGCAGCCCAAGAAACCAACAAACTATTTCGAAAGAAGAGGTTTACAGAGGCGTTAATTGATACACCACCGAGGACTATAATGAAATAGCTTTAAGCATTATAGCTTAGGTAGCTATAGGTAGCTTAGGTAGCTATAGATAGCCGGTTTTCAAACCGGCGATTCAAACCTATCTGTAAACAATGATATTTATGTTTTAAATTTTATTGCTTCACCTAAATATACATTTTTAAGGTATCGCCAACTCTGAGGTTCCGTCTTCGATTGCCGGTTGTAAACATAAATCGATGTTTATCGTTTATCGTCTATTTGTGGTAGTAAAAGATATTGTTTTTATATCGAGAAGGAGGCAAACGAGCAGGTGGCTCACGTGACGGAAAGTGATTACCGCCGTCCATGAACGCCTGCTATGCCACAGGCGTTGCCGGCCTTTGAAAAAGGTACAGGCTTTTTCTTGAAGGTCCCTAAGTCATATCGGTCCGGAAAACCGCTGACGCCAACACATTCCATAAAGTGCAAGTGCGTAGTAGAAAATTCCGCGAAAAATGCACTGTGGTGGAATGCCAAATGCTTATTAAATATAGCTATTAAAATGTTCGTAAAAAACTATCGTATGGTAATGCCATGATAATACGTCAGTCCCTTTTTCTTTTGATTTCTCAAATTCCATTTTAATTAACAATTTAATTAATTAGTGCCATTAAACAGAAGTTGTTTGTCTTGGCACTGCACAGAACTTTTTATTTTTATTTTGTATATGAATGCTATATTTACAATGCACATAGGTTTTACAATTCACATTTGGAGGGTAGCTTATCACGTTTTAATACCTTATTCCTTTTTATATAATTATAAATACAGAGATACCCATACTTAGCCTAATAAACTACATTCGTCTTGTTTGTATATCTTTTCATTTTAAACACTTTCATGTTTTTAAAACCGTAGACTTTTTAGTTTACAAATATTATATTATATGCAGTAATTTTTTAGTATTTTAAAATTGCAAAAAATTATTTTGTTGCTTTATATATTTTTGTTATTCTGTGTAATATTTAAGTGTGTATTTGATACATTAATTCATTTCTTAATTTCAAATAGATAATTTAATATGAACGGTATTAGAAATTTGTAAAAGTCACGATAGCCGAGTTGTTGAGTGGTCGGAATTTCGAGTCGAGAGACCCGAGTTCGATCCCCATATGACAGTACCAATGAGTTTTTCAAAAACTTATGTACGAATTTCATCGTTGGCTTGGACATAAAGACGGCGATGGGCTCACCACCTGTCACGTTGTCCCGAAAATATCTTCGGTGGAAGGTGGGTCATAGGGACTTAATTGTCTAGACTTGACCTCTGTCTACCCCTGTATTGGGAATTGCGTGAAGATATATTAGAAATTTGTATGTGAAGCCCATAATAATCATTACTTCTCTCAAGTGATAAAGGTTTTTCCTGTCATGCGTTTGTGTTGTTTTGGGGCTAGGGGACGCAAAATTTTATAATTTTGTTTTAATATTGTATATTTAACCTTTTTATGTATAGGTAATATTTTAAAAATTTGAATAGAAAACAGCAAGCGACTACGGAAACAGCTTTAAATACAATAATGGTAACCTACAGATAGCAAATTATCAAAATATAAGCTCAAAGATAAGCAGACCGATGATGTGCAGCAATTTCCATGCTGATATCATATGCGTGGACCCATACTAGCCATTATGTTTGAATGTTATGTATTAAGTAGTTACAATAGTACGATCAAACTTAAAATATACGCGTAGAGATAAAGAGATCTCCATTTCAATAATTTAATTCTGACGGCTTGGTTTGCGAACTCCACGACTAAGCACGTATTTTGTACATAAAATATTCATATATACATCTATCTGTAGAATTGTTGAAGTAAATCTATTAAACTAAATACTACTTCCCTGCTGAAGGAGGTTGCGAAACATACCCGGAAATTTACCATTACCTTTGGCAATGTTATAGTCAAAACTCTAATTTATTTTACGAAAATCATTTAATTGACTCAGCTGTCGGAGTTCAGCAGGGTGATCCACTGGGCCCAGCATTGTTTAGTTCGGGAAATCAACCGATTATTTCAAAGTTGAAATCCAAACTCAATGTTTGGTACCTAGATGACGGAACCCTAGAAGGAAAGCCAGATGACGTGCAAAATGACCATCAAAAATTGTTTAAAATTTTAAAAACATTGGCCTTGAATTAAATAATACTAAATGTGAAATTTTCATTCCTGACCGTTTGTCTTCTCATAGACACAGTTTGTTTCAAAATTTTAACGATATATCTCCTGGCATTAAAGTAACTGAGGCGGATTCTCTTTACCTCCTTGGAGCGCCGTTATTTATAGAGAGTATGAAACCTTTTTGAAAGTAAAATTTGATCAATTTTAGAACATGTTAATAAACTGTATATTCTTAATTCTCATAGCGCTTACTATTTTAAAATATTGCGTTCTTGTTCCTAAATTTACTTATATACTCCGCTCGAGTCCAGCATGGAAATGTTCTGATTTTTAAAAAGAAATTGACCTTAATCTCAAAATAGCTTTGGAAAAATTCTAAATTTATCTTTAGTCTCATCTAGCTGGACTCAAGCTACTTTACCTTTACATTTGGAGGTATCGGTATAAGAAAGGTTTCAAATATTGCGCCGCCGGCTTTCCTTGCCTCCGTACGCAGTGTTCACGTAAAATTCTTAAGTGATTGGACTTGACCTTTGCTACCGAGGCAAGAGAAGCATGGTTACGTCTCTGTCCCGGCGAGGATATTCCACTGGAACCTAACTCACAAAAACGGTGGATATCCCGTTGGTTCAAAATGTGCAGAAATGCTTACTGAACAATTTTCACTGTGACAGAGACCGCGCCCGCTTTCGACAAAGGACTCCAGTTACTGGCTACATGCTTTACCATCAAGTAACCTTGGTACATTACTAGATAACGAAAGTTTACGAATAGCTGTAGGAATACGATTGAGAGCATCGATTTGTCAACCACATCGATGTCCTTGTGGCAGCGACGTCGACGAGTTAGGCCTCCACGGACTTTCATGCCAAAAAGTGCCAGCGAAATCATCCGAAGGGTTTGTTTCCATAAATATTCCATCGGTTTTAGAGCCTTGTGGAATATTTAGGAGGATGGTAAGAGACCCGATGGCTTGACTTTAGTCCCTTGGGAGAGAGGCAAAGCTCTTGTGTGGGACGCAACTTTCGTCGATACATTAGCGGCCTCTCATATCAAGGGTACTTCGATAAGGGCCGGGACGGCAACAGAGGCAGCTGAATCGGGTAAATGGCGTAAATATGAGTCTTTGAAAGGAGACTATATATTTGTTCCATTTGCCGTAGATACCATCGGTCCGTGGGGTCCCCGCGCGATGCAGTTTCTAAAGGAATTGTATCCGCGACTTATCGTTGCCGCTGGTGACAAGAGGGCTGGTTCTTTTCTCACTCAACGGTTAAGTCTGGCCATTCAACGTGGAAATGCAGCCAGCGTTTTTGGTACCATGCCACGAGGAGTAGGACTCTACGATTATAATAGTTTTAGTTAATAAGTATTGTAAATATTATTTATTTATTTATTTAAGCTTCAATGCACGGTGTAGTACATATGGCGGACTCGGAAAGTGGCATTCTCTACCAGTCAACCATCAGGCTAAACAGAAATATATATATATATATATATATATATATATATATATATATATATATATATATATATATATATATATATATATATATATATATATATATATATATATATATATATATATATATATATATATATATATATATATATATATATATATATATATATATATATATATATATATATATATATATATATATATATATATATATATATATATATATATATATATATATATATATATATATATATATATATATATATATATATACACACATAGAATATTTATGTTGTTAAGAGTAAATGACGAAAACAAAAATAATATCGTATCTATAAGCGTACAACATAAATATATAAGTAGGAGACAATACATGAAAGATTTAAAATTATACCAATATCAGATATTCATACTTGCAACATTTTATAGTATTCATGGACTTTATTTTTAAATGAAAACTTGTTGGATGCTTTTTAATGTCAAGAGGATTTCATTCCAGAGCCTTATAGCCGTAAGGGCGAAGGATTTAGATGTGTAACCAGTACGGTGTAACGGTGTAACTAACTTGAGACTTTCCAAAGAAAGGAGAATGCGCTTATGAGAATCACTTAATGTCTTACTTTGATAGAAGTAGGTAAATGTTGAAGATGATATGAGTACATTTTTAATAGTCATCCCCACTTGTTAGGCACTAAATCGAAATATAAAAGTTAGAGAACCAAATGAGAGAATATTTTTGCCGGACCTATAACTTGTAGTATCTAATTTAATTATACACAATAGTGACACTTGATATAAATGTTAGTATTCCGTAGAGAATAATACTCTTTAATAAAGAAATTTGTTATAGTTCGCGTCTGCGTTGATCATGTGCCAGGCAGCGAGTTAAGTTTTTCCGAGTGTTTTCAAATTTATAGATGAAAGTTTAGTACCAAAGTAATTTTGAAATTATGTTTAAACATGTATTACGGTGACATTTCTGCCTAAAAAGGGTAAGAAAACATTTAACACGGACGATAAAACTGTAATGGTACATGGACATAAAGTCATGATCACGTTCAACAGTGGTAGAGCCAAGCATCAGCTTTTGTTATTGCATTGTTGCATGAATGAGCCAGCTCGGCCGAGGAAGTACCACGACCTCACAGAACACCGGCGTGAAGGGGGTCACTCTAAGGCCGGCAACGCATCTGCTATGCCTCTGGAATTGTGGGTGTCCATGGGTGGCGGTAATCACTTACCATCACGTGAGTCACCTGCTCCTTTGCCTCCCTGTACTATAAAAAAAGTTTTGTCAAAGAAAAAAGATATTTGGTATTCGGCAGCGTTAAAAATAAGCCGGTAAGGTATATGAAGGAAGAAATATGCTCACAGAAATTAAATCTAAAATGATTAAGTGTCAAAGTAATAAACTAATTATATAATAAGGAAAACACTTATGTAAATTTATACATAGTCATATAAACCTTTAAAACATCCATAACTGGTTTGTAGTACTATTAATAATCATGACACAAATATATACCCATAACAGGATTTGAACCTGTTGGCTTATAAGGCAGATCACAACTGCGTCACCAGCTCGATAAAATTGATATTTAAAAGACCAGCTTCGATTTTCGTTGTGAAATGATTGTATCGAAGAGTTTTTAAGCTTACGTACGCTTTGTGTTGTTGACGTGGACATTAGGGCTGCGACAGGCTCACCGCCAGCATTTGAAGATTAGATATCAAGAAATGCCAAATCAACTTGTCTCAGTATCACTCAAATTTTATAGAATTAACGAACCCATTGGTACGAGCCCTAGGGATCAAACTCAGGTCTTCCGAATTCCGATCACCTAACCAGGCTATCGAGACTTAACAATATTTAGATTACAATATTGTCCTCTGTCTACTACAGTATTGTGAATAGCATGCATATTTAAATTCCACTCGGCTATCGTGCATCAATTTACATTAACACAGCGTATATCAGTTCATACATAAAAATATTCAAAATATGAAACTAATTTAGAATAATCTCCGTAGTCTTTAATAATATCCTTTAAGCCTTGCGACCATACCATCATCGGAAAATTCTGAAAATCCTATTCCATTAAGATTTTTCTTGGGTATGAAATTGGGTGACATGAAATTAAATTATCTGTTGTATGCCGATGATTCAGTGCTTATTGCACCATCAAAACATAAAAGCAGGTTGAATGCAGTGGAGATGCGAATTCTTCGTAAAATGTGCGGCGTTACCTTGCCCGACCGGAAGCGAAACGAAGAAATTCGCAATATGGTACGTTTCAAAGATGACCACTAATAAAAAATATCTTCACTCCATTCCCAATACAGGGGTAGACAGAGGTCTAGTCTAGACAATTAAGTCCTTCCACTCATCTTCCACCGAAGACATTTCCGGAAAACGTGACAGGTGGTGAGCCCGTCGCCGTCTTTATGTCCAAGCCAACGATATGAATCGTACTTAGGTTTTCGAAAACCCATTGGTACTAAAAGGGGTCGAGGTACGCCGAGACTAACTTTGAAAGACCATGTGAGCAAATTGCTCGAAGAGGGAAGGATCGAGATTACTCGGATACCTCGACGTGCATATATGAAGAAAATGATGATTCTGAATGAAGGAAAGAGGTATGAAAGGTATGTGACACTTGGCGATCTGTTCTCTCTGGCTACCCCATCGGGGATTGTGCGTGAAGATAAATAATAAATATTATTATTAATAACATTATCTTTAGCCAAGTCCTATTATCTATAAGCGGGAGTTATTATCGTCCCCGTCTTCCATTCGTATTATAGTGCACATCTTGCACTGGCTGCTTACCGCAAGAGTACTGATCATGAACCTAAATATAGAACCTCTCAGTATACACCAGGTGGGTCAGTTGCTTTACACTTGAAAATACAGAAAATAACCTTAATCATTAATTCCTTAGCTTAGCCAGTCACTCATCAAAACAACATCTTATTTTGTTTCTTATTATTTTTATTCAAAACAGTTGATGTGGCGGTCAGAGGCACTAAATAACTTTTGGGCGGGCGGAAAATTTTTGTGTGTAATTCTTTAATTTAAATTAGCGATGTGAATAGATGACATGTACTGAATCATTTTTACTGTGCGAATATTCGTTCTTTGTAATGTATTTTTGCTTTTTCTTTTTTTTGTTGTTGACAGGTCATACCTGTCCCTGTCACGTTGTCTTACCAGCCTGCTGAAATATGTACTATATTTTCACCTAATTGCAACAAGATGTGAAATATACATGGTACTGTGATCTCCAAAAGTAACATAGTATCCATGAAAGTAGTACATAGTATCCATTTTAGTGACCGTGGTTCACGACCACATTTTGAGGGGAATGGCTGACTAGATATTGGCTACGTTTCCCCTCAAAAGGTAGAAAGTAGAAACACAAATTAAACAAACGCAAGATTATAAATATACTAGTATCATGCGATATTGTTGCAAAGCTCGCATGCCCCCGGCGACTTGGACATAAAGACGACGACGGGCTCACCACCTGTCACGTTGTCCCGAAAATATCTTCGATGGAAGGTGGGTCGAAGGGACTTAATTGTCTAGACTAGACCTCTATCTATCCTCTATAGTGAATTATGTGAAGATATTTATATTTATTTATTTAGTTATAAATAATAATAATTAAGTAATTTTCAATGGCACAGTGTAGAGAGGAGAGGGCAGAGCGTGTCTGTGTTAGTTTATATTATATTGAACAAGTTCAACATTCATGTTTCTCGAATTAAACGAAACTTTTCTTTTATAACAGTTCTGCATTTAATGAATGAATGTGAAATACTTTCAGAGCTTTCAATTGAGATAAAAATTAAAATTAAATCGATAGAATGGTGTTCGCAATTCGTTATTTCATCAAATATATGTAATTATGATGTGATTACTTACTGTACCTTCTCTATATAAGTTGTTGAACTTTTGTTATTAAATTAAAAGAAAAAAAATTTAAATATCAACTGATTCCGCCCATGTCAGTCGAAATTTTAAATATCTCATTAAATAAATAAAACTAAATATAAATATCTTCACGCAATTCCCAATACAGGGTAGACTGAGGTCTAATCTAGACAATTAAGTCCCTTTGACCCACCTTCCACCGAAGATATTTTTGGGACAATATGACAGGTGGTGAGCCGTTGCCGTCTTTAGGTCCAAGCCAACGATGTAATTCGTACATAAGTTTATGAAAAACTCACTGATACTGCCACCTGGGGATCGAACTCGGGTCTCTATATATTTCATTGATTTTCTAATATATCTCGTTGTTTTTTTTTTTTGTTTTTAATGTAATTTTAATTTAATCTTTAATTTAATATAAAATAATGCCGCCCAGATTCGAACCCGGGACCTATTTATATGTTTGATATTTTATTATACACTACACTACTTCTTAAGAATTTTATTCTTTTCGATACTTAAAATAAGTTTGAGTTATTTACTAGCAATTTCTTTCAAATTTAAGCCGTAAGTGCGTGGGAGCGGATGCGCACACTGGTCTGGCGCGGGCACTGGCTAGTGCCAGTGCTAACCCAAGAAGTCAATAAAGTATTTGAAAAGAAAGCGTTAAATGATACAACACGGATGACTATAATGAAATACCTTATAGCTTTAAACCTTAAAGCTTTTAACTAGATAGTTATCTGTAAACAATGATATTTATTTGTTACATCTTATTGATTCACCTAAATATAGATTTTTAAGGTATCGCCAACTCTGAAGTTCCGTGTTCAATTGCCGGTCGTAAACGTAGATCGATGTTTATCCCTATTTGCCGTGTAGTAATTTGCCCGAAGGTATGAAATATTGGATCATTTAGAAAATTGAAAAATAGTTTTTAGTCTTGGTTAAAACCTAGAAACAGCAGCAGTTTGAGCTTAGGTTTTATATAATATTTTGGACAAATAAAAATTATCGTGATTGAGAGATAAAAATAATATTGGTTACTAGCTGGAAAGCCGCAGGGCCTTGATCTGTTTTTCATGAAATTCTAATGTAAAACGTAATACCTAATTATTTTTCTATATTCTTGCCGTAGGGGATTAGAACTCCGCTACCGAGGTCAGTAATATAAATTTAATTAATTTCATGTATCTATTTGTTGAAAATTCCATCGGGAAATTAAACTGTTTCAAAAAAGAATTATTTCCTAATTGGGAACCTCTCCCTCAACAAAGTTGGTTAAATTAATTTTCCAATCAGTTCCCGTGCAAAAACAAAAATAAAAAACTGACGCACTGCTGCGTCCTGAAACCTAAACGGCTGTCGCACAACACCCACTGCATCTGATAAGTGCATACTGATAGACAATATAGATATTGTCTATTTTAATTTTGGTTGTTGAATTTTGTCTGGTATTTTATAAAGAGACGGGTAAAAAAAATTAAGTAAGTAAATTAATAAAGTCAAGTAAGTAATGATGCACATATGACAGGATAGCTTGGAGGTAAGAGCAACGCCACAGTACAACAGAAGTCGCAGGTTTGAATGCTGCATGTGCAGTTGGTTTTTTATTTCTCATTAATATATTTATCTGATAATAATTGTAATGCGTAGTGCGGGAGAGTAAAAGACCATATGAGGGCGTGAACTGCCACGGGCAGAGCCGCATTACTTGAATTTAATGAACTTTGAAAGCTTAAGGTTCCTAAGCTACACTATTTTTGAAAAGCTTTAAGTCACAAAGGCTTAAATTTGAAAAAATTGCTAGTAAATAACTCAAACTTATTTTAAGTATCGAAAAGAATAAAATTCTTAAGAAGTAGTGTATAATAAAATATAAAACATATAAAAAGGTCACGGGTTCGAATCTGAGCGGCATTATTTTATATTAAATTAAAGATTAAATTAAAATTAAATTAAAGAGAAAAAATCAAAGAGATATATTAGAATAGAATTCAATAACTTATATAGAGACCTGAGTTCGATCCCCAGGGGCAGTACCAGTGAGTTTTTCAAAACTTATGTACGAATTACATCGTTGGCTTGGACTTAAAGACGGCAACGGGCTCACCACCTGTCATGTTGTCCCGAAAATATCTTCGGTGGAAGGTGGGTCAAAGGGACTTAATTGTCTAGACTAGACCTCTGTCTACCCCTGTATTGGGAATTGCGTGAAGATATTTATATTTAGTTTTATTTTTTAATGAGATATTTAAAATTTCGACTGACATGGGCGGGATCAGTTGATATTTAAATTTTTTTCTTTTAATTTAATAACAAAAGTTCAACATAACTTATGTGACTTAAAATCAATAAAAATAGTATACGATTGATATTTTTGTTGATAATGTAATCAAAATACTTATTAAATATAGCTATCAAAGTGTTCAGCATTATGTTCGATTTTATTAGATTCGATCGTATGATGATGTCATAATAAAATGTCCGTCACTTTCTTCCCACTTTATTTCCCAAATTCCATTTTAATTTACAGTTTAATAACTTAATGCCATTAAACAGAACTAGTTTTCTTGGTACTGCACAGTAAGCTCTTATTTTTTATTTCAATGTTTTATTTAAATGTTTACATATTACATTCACAATCTAGATATGTCTTACAATTCACACTTCAGGGTAACTTATCACATTTTAATACTTACTCATTACTTTTCATACAATAACAAATACAGAAGTATCCACACTTAGTCTAATAAATTACCTACGTCTCGTTTGTGTATGTTTTACTTTTAAACCATACGCTTTTTTTTTTGTTAACAATTATTGTATTTAATTTTGGCGCTTTATACTGTATATCTGTTGGTTTTCCGTGTAATATATTTTTAGCATGTATTTGATAATTGACTGTTAAATTATTTCTTGTATAAGAAATTTGTGTTTAGTTTTCCCATAGTAATTATTGCTTCCTCAAGTGAAGAAGGTTTTTATGATGCGTATGTGTTGTTCAGGGCTAGCAGATGCAGACTTTTCGTAATATTCTTTTAATATTATATATTTCAGCTTATATATCGGAAATATTGTACAAAATTTTAAAAATTGTAATAGTCATTCTCCTCGTAGTGTAATAAGAGGCGACTACGGAAACAGCCTAAAATACCTTAATGATAACCTACAGGATAATCATCCCAAAAATATAAGCTCAAAGATAAGCAGACCAATGAGGTGCAGCAATTTCCATACTGCGTGATATCGAGTACTGTGATTGACAATCCGCTTGGCAAGCGTGGCGATTCAGGCAAATCCGTCTAAGGTTCAATTTCTTTAGTGGACCCTTACAAACCATTATGTATGTATGTTATGTATTAAGAGGTTAAAATAGCACGATCAAACTTCAGCAAATATACGCGTAGAGAGAAAGAGATCTCCATTTCAATAATTTAAACCAGCCAGGTTGGTTTGCACCCTACGAGTAAGCACGTATTTTGAACATAAAATATTCATATACATCTATTCGAGAATTGCTGAACTAAATCTATGCCACGTACACTTATAGTTCGTTAAGTTCAAATCCGGGTTCAATAAATCAGCACTGCAGTGTTCCGAAGAACGACTCCAACTCTGTAGTTTGCTGAACGTGTACGCGACGGACAGACTGATTGTCATACTTTGATAGAAGTCGGTAAATGTTGATGATGACTTTAATAACATTGTATGAGAATTCATCCCCAATCGTGACACTCTAAATCAAAATATCGGAGGTAACCTAATAAGCGAACAATTTGAGAGACCAAAGAGACTCGTAAAACTATTCGTGTAAAACTATTCACAATAATCACACAAATACGCCGATATCAAGATCTAATTCTGATATGAGCGACTAGTCCATTAGCTTAGATGGTAGAGTACTAGCTGAGCAACTAGGTCGACAAAATTAATAATTAGACGACCCGCTAAGATATTCATAGAGGAGTGATCGTACCAACGAATTTTTAAAAGCTTATGTACGTTTCGTATTGTTGACTTGGATCCTGAAGCGCCGATAGACACCACTTGCTGTTCAAGATTTGATCTACCGAAATTTCTGAGCCTCATTTAACTGAGACAAACTTTTATAGAAAAAGATCAGTTTAACAAATATTACATTTCTTTGCAAGTGCATACATTTTTATAGAAAAGGCCGGCAAACGAGCAGGCGGCTCACGTGATGGTAAGAGATTACCGCCGCCCATGAACACCCGCAATACCATAGGCATAGCAGATGCGTTGCCGGCCTTAGAGTGCCCCCCAATTTTGGGAGGGGTGTATGGGCCTCCGGTTACCTGCACTCACCAGACGAAATACAGAAGTTTGTTAGACTTCTACTTCACGCCGGTATTCTGTGAGGTCGTGGTACTTCCCCGGTCGAGCCGGCCCATTCATGGAACAACAAAAGCTGATGCGTGGCGTACTGTTAAAACATACCAACGACCACATCATGATGGGAATGGTCGGTTAGAGGTAGCAGCTTCGAGTAGGCTTTGTAGATAATAAACATACGTAAGCTTATAATTTTACAATTATCGTGTGAAGTTGTTGTCGCAGCTTGCCGACTCCTGGCGGCCCTGAATGTTAGTTGATTTCATGTTTTTGATTTTAGGCTAGAGATAACTTTACTCTTTATATTCATAACAACAATTATGCTTAGGGCAAATACTAATATACATTTATGATTAGATTTAGCCAAGGTAAAACCGGGTTTAATTTATACTTTCCGTTAAAGGTGACTTAATAAACTATCAGCAGTCAAAATTATATACTTAGTACATGAAAGACAAGGATACAGTATATCAAAGGACTTTACATGAGAAGAATAAATACATGAAAAAGTAAATGAAAAGAATGAGTTTAAAATCAAATTTTAATTGTATAAAATTTATTTATTTATTTATCTTCACGCACAGTCCCTGACGGGTAGCCAGAGAGAACAGATCGCCAAGTGTCACGATCCCTACATACTTCTTTCGCTTCTTTCAGAGTCATCATCTTCTTCATACATGCACGTCTAGGTATCCGAGTACTCTTGACCTTCCTCTCTTCGAGCAATTTGCTCACATGGTCTTCGAAAGTTAATCTCGGTCTACCTCGACATCTTTTAATATTAACTTTCGCGCTATATATTTTCTTCACCATTCGGTCTTCACTCATTCGCTCAACGTGCCCAAACCATCGAAGCACGCCCTTATCCATTTTGAGACAAGGTCATCTTTCAAACCTGCCATATTGCGAATCTCTTCGTTTCGCTTTCGGTCGGCCATGGTAAGGCCGCATATTTTACGAAGAGATCGCATCTCCACTGCATTCAACCTGCTTTTATGCTTCTTCTGGCATTCCAGGTTTCGCTGCCATATAACAAAGTCGGTACCAACACTGCGTTATGTATTGCAAGGCGTGCACTTTTCACAACGCCTTGCCTTTTGATTAACGCAGTCAGGGCACCATTGACTTTGTTCCCGGCAGCGACACGCCTGTCCACATCTAAATCACATCTTCCATCCCGGCTAAACGCACTCCCCAAGTATACAATTTCATTCACCTGTTCTAGACATTCCTGATTTACCCAAATTTCGCACTTCGTTCTTTCTTCGTCCCTTTCAAATACCAGAACCTTAGTTTTATTAGCATTCAAACGGAGACCATTAATTTCACATTCTTCTTTCATACACGTGACTAATGCCTGCAGTTCTGCCTCTGATGGTGCTATAAGCACTGCATCATCAGCATAAAGCAGACAATATACTTTTATGTCACCTAATTTCACACCAAACAGCTATCTTTCAGCTTCTGTAAACATCTGTCGAGATACAGTATGAATAGCCAGGAAGACATGACACAACCCTGTTTTACGCCCGTTTGGACACTAAACATGGGTGACAGGTCATGCCCTACCCGCACACAGGCTTTACAGTCACAGTAAAGTGACTGCACAGCCCTCAGCAATCGACCATCCACACCATACCCCGGCAACAGATCCCACATTTTCTTCCTTACAACCTTATCAAATGCTTTCTGGTGCAAGACCCACAAAAAGCACAGAAAATCTTCTGGTTAGCAGCCAGAAGCTTCTCCGTGATCATGCGGAGAGAAAACATTTGATCCGTGCATCCTCTTCAGGTCTAAATCCGCATTGTGGCTCCCATAGAAATCTTTCCGATTTATCTTGCATCCTACGTGTCAAAACCTTCGAGTAAACTTTACTTGCTAAACTGGTCAAGCTGATCGCCCGATAGCACCCGCAGTCATAATGTGAACCTTTATATAAAGGCACAATGACCGCGGATCGCCAATCATCCGGAACAGCCCCGTTCGCCAGCACAAATTGCACAGCATATGAAAGCTGTCCCAGACGCGAGGCCCACCATACTTGACCATTTCAGCAGTAACTCTGTCTAGTCCCGCAGCTTTACCACATTTCAAACTTCGAATCGTACATTCAATCTCTTTCATACTGATGACCTCAGTGTCATCGAGGTCCGAGTCTGGCGTACCAGTCACGGCGTCACCCCCGGATCCCTCACTAAGATCATCACACGCATACATCTCTCTATAAAATTCGCTTCATCGCTGCATGACGTCCGATTTTTCTGAGAGGACGTCATTGGTTCCCGAAAGCACTTTATTCATTCTTAAGGCTGTCGCCCCACTCAGGATCCTTCCAACCTCTTTCCAGAAGAGTTTGAGTTCTCCTTGAAGTTGTGCGACAACTTTTCGTCCGCTTCCATTCTAATCCTTTCACGCACTTCCTCAATCAATGCTTTCGTGTGACCTTTCTGGAGCTTATATCTTTCTTTCCTCTTCTCTCTCATATCCTTATCATTACTAGAGGCCAAGTAGTCTAACCATGCTTTCTTCTTCTAATTTACAGCTTCTTTCACTTCGTCATTCCACCATGCATCACCCTTTTTACTACTACCTCTTTTCACAGTTCCACACACGTCTTCCACTGCACTAACCATTCCATCTCTAAGGCTCTGCCATATTTCTTCCACACATTCTTTCCTAATACCAATGCTGTCCAGCTTTTCGGCTACCCTTGCTTGATATTTATTCCTAGTGTCCGCTTCCTGAAGCTTCCAGCTTCGGATGCTACCGACCGACTGTGGTTCTGGTATCGCCGTCCGGTGGCGCCAACCCGCGAACAGACCCCTAAATCTAGTAATCACTAGGTAGTGATCCGTTCCCAGGTCAGCACCTCGGAACACCCGCGTATCCATCACCTGGTCGGTGTCGGCAGTCGGTCATCCACCAGGAATAAATTGATCATACTTCTCTCATTCTCTCTTGTTCTGGTATACATATGGATTTTCTTGTGACTAAACATAGTGTTTGTCACAAGAAGACCCTTTCCTTGCATACAGCCAGTATAAGCTTGCCAGCATCGTTAACCCTTTATCGCCAACATTCCAAGCACCGACTCGTACCCTGGCCGAGCGGTACCAACCCATCCATTCAAATCACCACATACAACAATTCTTTCGTTTCCTCTAACCAAGTCTAGAACTTCTCTTACATTCTCCCAAATCTCCTCCAGCTCAGCTCTGACGACGAAGCCACTGGCGCATAAATAGCCAAAAGGAATAACTTTGTCAGTCCCAATTTAAAGCGAACCCAGAGAAGTCTCGAGTTCACAACCTTATATTCAGTCATAACATCGTCCAACCGAGACGACAGCAGCACCCCACTCCCTGGCAGGCGCTCTCGCTCTCCGGGACTCCGGACCATAGAGCTAACGCCCCGCCAGGGAGCTCTTCAGTACCACTGCCCTTCCGCTTGGTCTCCGACAAACACGACATCTAATTCTCTTTCTTTCATTATTTCAATCAACTCATTCGTCTTATCTCTCATGCCTCCTCTAACATTCCACGTGCCAACTCTGCACTCCGTCCTCCACCTTCCGCCGTGTCGGGCTGTGCGTTACGGGTGGCGGTCCCCATCGCCGCTTTGCGCGCTGCATTTCACACCAACGGGGACGAACTGGTGTGCGTCGCCTTGGGGACGCCCTAACCCTCGTTGGCATGGGTGCGCAGTTGTAGAATTGCAGCCCTGAAAGGGCTGGCAGGGGTCGCGACGAGCACGCTTCTACAATGACCCCTGACGATGACGATGACGATATAAAAATGAGGAACTGATATATCATATACTTATCAGATTTACACTAAGATTAATGTTGTATATTGTGAGCGATATCTAACACTCGAATATATAATATATCGTGGTCTAGGTGACTTCAGATTCAGATTTAACTACGTGGTGTTTACATAACGGCCAGTGAAAGTCTACTGGGCATACTGTGCCTCTCAAGGCATAGGAGAATTTGTTACTACTACTTTGTTATATATATACTGCTTCCTGTCATCAGTTAGCTGAAATTTAACTAGTAATAATTTATTTCTCGTAATATTTACCCCTTAGTCAGTAGTCAAAAAGCACAACATTTTCTAAATTATGTCTTGGAAGACAAAACAAGAGGGACTACCTAGTGTTTTATAGTTGAGTTTTATAACTTTACAGACATAAACTGAAACAGTTCTTTGTAATTACACAGGCGTGATGCTTTAATTAAAGCTTCATGAATTAAGTTCTTTCAATGGCACAGGGTACAGAGAAGAAGGCAAACCCAGAGAAAGAAGGCAGAGAGAGTGTCTGAATAGTTTGTGTTATGATGAACACGTTTGACTTTTATGTTTCTCAATTGATTCTCTGTTATATGAATCTTTACCATATTTCACAATAACATAAATGGCTATTTTTTTATTATAGGCAACAGTGCAAACATTATTCATTTTAAATAGAAATTATGAGATAAACGATTTCGTTTCTAAGTTTCTCGAAAGGGAATAATAAGTTTTTATAAGGTTTCACTAATGGACGCGGGAGATTAGGCCAATGCGTATTGAACTAAATTGGGGTTTGATTCCTCTGAATCAGCTCCTCAGAAACTATGCTATCATATATCATCGTCATGTTCAGCAGACAGGTATTATGATGACAATTTTACGCGATTAGTTATTTAACATCACATATCTAAACATCATTAAAGTAAAATTAGCGCTCAGAGGGTTGTGGGACTCGCGACGAGTCGTTCGTATCGTCTGTCAATAATAAAAATAATGATAATAACTTTATTGCTAATAAACATAGTACATTAAAACTTCACATAAGAAAACATACAACAAAATTAAGGTTAAAAATAGTGAGGGTGACGTTCTGTTCTCCTAGCTAGGCTATGTAATAGTCTGTATTAAGGAGCTACAGTCCCCTTCTCCCTTATAGTATGTATAAAATTGTTTCTTTTGCGTTAGTACTAGAGTTTAAAATCTAACAAAGAACATAGCAGAGTGCAAATAATTAAAAATGTTAATTTAGTTGTTGCCACATGAGTGGTTAAGGTGTTTATTTGTTTGGAGTTTGTGAACGTGTGCGACTGACTACGTTTAGATGTTTGCGTGTATCAAATAGTATATGTAAGATGTCACTTTTGGATGTGTCTGGTTTTATGTGATTGTTAATAAGTATTGTTCTGTTTCTTTGTATGTTTTGCTGAGAAGGAAAGCGTATGTAGCTTTTTGCTTTTAAGTAACACATATCATAAATTTTATAGTCGTGGTTGATTTTATTATAAAGAAAATAATATAAAATATGATATAATTCTACTTTTATGTAAATGTGTAGATCTAATTCGAAGAGCGTTTTTCTTCCACGTTGAATGCAAAACAACAATTTAAACTGTCGGTTTGCAATTACCATTAGGTATGTTATACCTCGTATACTTTTTATATAGCAACAGAGAAAGTTAGTTAGTTTATGGCTTGCGATTATTGATAATTTTAAAATAAGCCTGTTATGTATACTGGATCATTTGTGACTAAGTTTAAACATCTATCGATTCGAAAATTACAGTCTGTTTCCGCACATTGTGAGCCTATATTCAACTTTTTATAGTCAGTAGCACCGGTCACTCTATGATTACATGTAATGTTTCAGCGTAAACTTCAGCACGTGTGTCTGCACTGTGACACACACACACACACACACATACAAAATTATAAGTTTTCTGCCGCGCAAATTATAACCGCGACGACTTCGATTAGCTGGTATTGAACACGGAATTAAAAAAGGGAAAGGGAGGGAGGGTTAGGCAGTGGAAGTCGACCACTGTTACACTATACTAAATTCAGCAGACTTATACTGCGATTGCAACTCCGCTTGACAACCGCGGCTGTTATGGGAAGCCTTTCCACGGAACAGGCCTATGCTCTACAGTGGACTATTACAGGCCGTTATATATGTATGTATAGCCTGACTGTAGCGAGCATTTTTATAAAATATAAATCATTCCCGCTTGTACGTTTGTTTGTGACACGGGATACGTTTTAAAAGTTTCTTTTACGTCCGCCATGAATTTATTACTTTGATAATATATGAAAGAATTTTTTGTGTATTTCTTGTGTAAGTGATAGACGTGCTCTTTGAGGATTAAGGATAGGATGGGAACGGAAGAGAGAAGATTCAAAATGATAAAATTTAATAATTAAAGTAAGAAAACCATTGCCACGCACTTGCACTTAATAGAATGTGTCGCCGTCAGCGGTTTTACTGGACCGATAAAATTTAGAGACCTTCAAGAAAAGAGCCTATTCCTTTCTCAAAGGCCGGCAACGCATCTGCTATTCCTCTGGTATTGCAAGTGTTCATGGGCGGGGTTGATTACTCACCATCTCGTGAGCCACCTGCTTATTTGCCCTCTATTCTATCTAAAAAAAAAAAACATAAACATCTACACGCAATCCACAGACAGAGGTCTAGTCTAGACAATTAAGTCCTTTGACCTCCTTCTACCGAAGATATTTTCGGGACAACGTGGCAGGTGGTGAGCACGTCGCCGTCTTGATGTCCAAGCACCAAGACATAGTTCGTACATAAGTTTTTGAAAATCCCATTGGTACTAGACTGCCACCTGGGGATCGAACTCGGAGTCTAAATTCCGACTCAACTCGCAGTTTCGACCACCTAACTCGGCTATCGTGACTCTTATAAAGTGACTATTATAAAAATCATAATAAAGTATGAGTACGTCGAGTAAAAATCTTTTTAATCGTTACATTTGCCAGTACTGCGGATGAGAAATAGATAGATTGTGTTTCTGACGTCAAATCGACGTACACTCTTCGGGGCGTAGAAGACGACGTACAGTCTTCCTGTTTGCAGAGCGGGTTAAGCACCGGGCATGGCAAGCACCTCGACCTCACCAGCGGGCACTCGCTTACTGTAACTGTAGTGAACGCAAAACGACAACTTGTACAGTCTACATCTAAAACGAAGATATTGTATAAATCAATAACGACCTCCGCGGACGAGTGGCGTACACAACGGTTTTCATAGTGTCGCTAACTCGCAGGTCCCAGTTTCGATTCTCGGTCGCATAACACAAGTGCTTACGCTCCTTTCTTTGGCATCAGAACAATGTAAGTGATATTGTCCCTATCTATGTATGTATTTATTTAAAAATTTTAAAAAAATATCTTCACCCTGTTCTCAATACTAGGGTAGATAGAATTTCAGACAGTGGAGAAAGAACCCATCTTTCATTGAAGACATTTTGGGACGACGTGACAGGTGGTAAGCCTATCGCCTTCTTTGTGTCTATATATATAAAATATTAACATCCAAGTCTCCAATATATACATTCATAATATAAGTAGATAGGGACAACGTCACACATATTACTCCAATACTAAAGTAAGTAGTCAAAGCACTTAAACTTATGTTATGTTATCAGAAAGAACGAACTTATCACAAATATTCAAACTCGAGTCAATGTAGAAAAAGTAGTTTTCTAGTTCAACTAGAAAACCGTTGTGTAGGCCACTTGACCTCCTTGATTCACTTAGTCTCTTACCACACTCACGGGAACAGATGGAGTTTTGTTATTCTTACATCAACAGCATACATCACTTCAATCAATACACCTGTTCAGAAATGACAGTTTATAAATAATGTAAATAGACAGAAACAACATCACATACATTGCTCCGATCCCAAGGTAAGTAGTAGTATACCATTGATATTATCTACTCTTTTATCTCAGTTGCCTCTTACGTCACCTACCATAATGATTTTTCAAATGCGTTTAACACAGTTGACCACGATATCCTTATCTCCTTCCTGACTTATCTCAGACTTTCACCTACGGCTTTTGAATGGTTTTCATCCTATCTTCGCGGCCATCTGCAGTCAGTTCGCATTGGACAACAGTGCTCTAATTGAGTTGACGTCACTTCTTTTATTATGTTTTCTTTATTTATAAACTCAATCTGTTCTGTTCTCAATTGTTCGCATCATCTGTATTCTGATGACCTACAGCTTTACGTGCATTTTAAGTATTAATTAACTTGATGCAGGAATTAAAATTCTAAACAGACTGGACTCCTATGTATGAATTAGACCTAAATAGTAGCTTAATCTACTTTTACGATACGTTAAATTCTATTATTGATGACTGCGTTCCGGAAAAAAGCGAAGTCCTGGTACCCCGAGATATGTTTATCCCGAGTGAAATAATTCGCAACATAAAATTAAAAGCAAACCTTCATCGTCGATATAAGGCGAAAAGGTCTTCTGCTGATTATGAAGCGTTCGCTCAGTATAGGGCAAATGTAAAAGTTTGATAGCTCTTGCGCGAGAACGGTATGAGCAACGAATTCAAAGTTAGCTGTTAAGGGACCCATTGTCGTTCTGGAATTATGCGAAATCGAGGCGAGCATCGAGAGCGCCGCAGAACATTTTAAAAATGGTTTAGTTTTAAATAATGAACAATATGCCGCAGAGTTTTCTAATTACTTACAATCAGTATTTAGTGAAGAGACAGTTGATCTAAATGTAAATGCGGCGATAGAGTCTGCGGGTGGAGAGAACGGAGCGGCGCGGGTCCACTTGGACCGACTGACTCTAGACGAAGTTAGACGGGCGCTTAAACAACTTAAGCTCAAGAGGTCTGCGGGTCCGGATGGTATACCGCCTTATATTTTGAAGGATTGCCGGTCGGTGCTAGCAAAGCCGTTGTTACACATATATCATGAGTGCCTTACAGCTGCGGTGTTTCCCGATGCCTGGAAGTTATCCGAGTCATCCCAGTACTGAAGGGCGGGTTGGGAAGGTATTTGGATGGATACAGGCCAGTTGCCGTTCTGTGGGCTCCTGCAAAAGTTTTAGAGTCGGCAATGCATAAAAACATCTACGAGCAGGTAAGCGAAGTACGACAAGCAATCTTTTAGGCTATATGTGAAGCGTGGTGCCAACAGTTGACTCTGGGTCCAGACTGATGCAGCATACTTCGACTGTCGTAATGCATTCGAATTAGTGAACAATGATGGCTTGCTTAAAAACTGGCAGCAGTTGGGTTCACTCCACATTTACTGCAGTTTTCTGCAAGTTATATGAGGGTTGGTACCAATATGCAGATTATAAAGGGTTTAAATCTGACCCATATTTGACAACGACCGGCGTAAGCCAGGGCAGCAACCTGGGGCCTTTGCAGTTCATTTTGATGATAAACGATTTACCGAATGTGGTACAGGACGCTAAATGTTTGTTGTTTGCGGATGACCTCAAGCTCTCTTTAGCAGTGGGTGAAGAAGCAGACTGTGTGAAGATACAGAGACATCGACAGAGTGGTGGAATGGAGCAAGGCAGCAGTTTAATACATTAAAGTGCGCTGTAATCTCGTTATCTCCTGCAGTTTAATACATTAAAGTGCGCTGTAATCTCGTTCTTCCGATCCCGTGCACCCGTCCATTACCACTATGCCTTCCACCAAAGATATGTTCGGGACAACGTAACAGGTGGTGAGCCCGTCACCGTCTTTATGTCCAAGCCAGCAATGAAATTCGTACATAAGTTTTGAAAAACTCATTGGTACTGCCACCTGGGGATCGAACTCGGGTTTCTCGACTGGAAATTCCGACCACCCAACGACTCGTATCGATCCGGAAAAACCGCTAACGGCAGCACGTTCTACAAAGTGCAAGTGCGTGGCAATGATTTGACTTAATCGGTTCGTGGTGGCATGAACTATATTATTTCATCTCGTAATAGGCTCCCAGGTACAATTCGAAATTCAAAGAGAACGTCCGTCTCTTACACAAGAAAGTCACAAAAATTCCTTTCATAAATGATCAAACTAATAAATTCATGTCGGATGTAAAAAACCCTATTAAAATATTTCCCGGGCCAGAAAGAAACGTACAACGGGGAAAGATTTATATCTTATTAAAATCCTCATTACGGTGTATTAGGAAAGAGACACAGTATTAAAAATTTTAAAAACGTCACTGTGTGTGCATTTGTGTCGGGAACGGAACGCGGGCGTGAAAAAGAGAGTTAGCTTTATTGGAATGGTGACGGTACAGGTATGCATTGAAATTCAAAATTCAGAGCAGAGAGCAGCTGCTTATTGTCAGAGACGGCAATCGCCAAACCGCATGGCGAGCGTAGCGACGTCAACATCAAATAGCAATCCGTTTTTGTCGTATTTAGATTAGACGTCGCCATTTGTACAGTTTAAATTGTGTAGATATTTAGGTTGCAGCATGCAAAAAAAAAAAATTTACCCGACTCATCGACAGTCTAATAGACTTAGCTAGTGGTAGTGACCTTACCACCGAAGCTAGATTCAAATTTAAATTCAAGGTAAAATATTTGGATGGTGACGAATGTTTGTATTCGAGTCATAGAACTTTAAATATATGCTATATATCTGTATGGGATATGTAAATATCACAGTTTTATCACCATCAAGTTACCACGAAGCAGATATTTTTATCTAAAGAATACAAGCAATGCCACACCACAAGTGCTTTAGCAACTTATATTGAGATCGGAGAAATGAATGTGATGTTGTTTAAAAAGAATGAATAATTCTATTGACTGCCGACGCCGGTGGGTGCCACCAAGCGAGTGTAGATGCGATGCTCGCTGCACCAAGATCGTACCGCGGGCGCGCCGCACCTCTCCTCCCGCACGTAACAGGTTGGGTTGTTGGGTTTCCAACAGGCAACAGCATCTAAAATGCAACTGGTTGGTTACGCTTACCAAGCGTAGCGGTTACGGCAAATCGTCTATAGAATAAGGCGTTTGTCATACAGTGGATTTAACAGCTCCCTAAATTAATAAGTAACATCATTAAATGTAATGACAACATACGTCCTCAGCGCACACAGAACCACCGCACAGAGTAGTGTGCAGAGACACGTCATCGCTCCACGTCAGCGACGCG
Source organism: Sericinus montela (assembly GCA_029286605.1). Classification (NCBI taxonomy): domain Eukaryota; kingdom Metazoa; phylum Arthropoda; class Insecta; order Lepidoptera; family Papilionidae; genus Sericinus; species Sericinus montela. Next base: position 57,875 of record JAGSMR010000159.1, on the reverse strand, counting down.
GCTGCAGCGCAGTTGTTCAGGGCGGAAGCAGCTGCACGACACGATATAGAGTGTTGTCTGACTCCGTGATGAGAGGGTGGAACTTTCTAGATCAAGAGACGTAGTGATAACTGTGCCACGCGTATACGTAATATATAACCGAAGAAAATACATATTTAACTTGTATATAGTTTTAAGGACAATTTTAGTAACACATTTACTTGATTTCGGTAGCTTAAAATCAGAAATATTTCGTATTATTTTCAAATTATAAATATACAAAGTTGCATTATATCGTCAACCTCACTCTGTAACGTTGGACTAAACATGTTGAATTTTAGATCAGATTATATAGATAACACAGAATTTTCTATCCTTTTTCGTAGTGAAGTGCAGTCAACGCTCACGCAGCTGCAAAGCAAACAGGGTCAGAATGTTACATATTCTGCGTCGGAGCCAAAACTGCGAGATACAAAGGTTAGTGTGAGGTCAATCGAATTACACGTTACTAAATTCAAAACTAAGTACACCATTCACATTTAGTTACTAAATTCCTGTTGGGAGAATCGTAACTTCAATATGAATTGTTTCACTAACGGTCGCGAGAGAGAGGCCGATGCGATCATAAGTTAATGTGAGATTCATATATTCGGTTTACTGAAGCACTTTCTTAGAACTATGCTTTAAGTCCACCATACATGTATTCTGGCAACTTGTCTCCGAGGCTAACAATCGAACATCAAGTATGTAAATGGTTCAGCGTTGAAGCACTCAAGTGGTTTCAGAGTTATTTAAATGATCGCAAGCAAATTGTGGAAGTAACACATGAAAATGGCACTAAAACAATTTCGGGATGTTCTTTGGTGCCAAGAGGAGTTCCTCAGGGGTCCATTCTAAAACCATTATTATTTATATTATACAGTGCTGATATCTTTAAAAATATACTCAATTGTAATTACCATATTTATGCCGACGATATACAATTATATATGTCTTTCAAACCATCGGAAAGTATCAAAGCCTCAAAAACTAAATGAGGATTTAAAGTGTATTGCGGATTGGTCAGATGAAAATACCTTAGTATTAAACCCTAATAGAAGTAAATATATGTTGATCGGTACCAAAACAAGGTAAATAAAATATTAAATTCTAATTACTTAGTTAAAATTTATGACATTAGATCGAGTTAGTGAAACAGGAAATTTAGGAGTTGTCATGGATGACAATATGCGTTTTGAAAACATGTAGTCAACACAGTAAAAAAATGCTTTTATCGTTTGAACACTATATAAAATTAGAGACGTGCTAAAACAGAGGTACGTATAAATTTGTGTGAGTCACTTTCTAAGCTTAATTATGCTGACGCTGTTTTAAGACCAAGGATTTCGGCGCGCTCTAGGAAACTCATGCAGCGAGTCCAAAACGCTTGTGCTAGCTATTGTTTTAAAATACCTCCTGCACATTACGTCACCCGTTTATTAACGGAGCTAAGATGTTAAAATGGACGCACGATGGAAATTACACTTTGCAACTTTATTATTCGGAACAATCTAGTCGAAAACCCCATTTATCTTTATGATAAATTAGATTGAGCTCAGGAAAATTGCTCTAAATATATAACTAGGGCCTCAAGCTACTTGTTGTTGGTACCCACTCATCATTCCGCTTCTTTCAAGGGAAGTTTTCGATATGCGGCAACTAAGTGCTGGAACAATTTACCACCCCTTTTCGAAATCTGCATTCCGTACATAATTTCCGCCAAAAGTTAAAATTATTCCTATTAAACAAACAACTGCAGGAATAAAGTTTATGTTATCTTTGTTTCCTTCACTATTTGCCGTAGTGGATATATCTAGGATGGGGTATTTATCTCTTTTATTTACATTATTCATTCTTCTTGTTCGTGTCAATGGTCATTAATCACTAAGTATATTAAAGGACAAGTATCTGCTGCCAAAACTCATCATATATAATTGTATAAATATGTGTATACATACATGCTCAATATGTATGTGTATGTATAATATATATTTGTTAATGTTATGGATAGATCGGTAGTCGCTGCCCCTGCGTACGCGTCACATCAAGTATTATTATGTAAGTATTTATAAGTATATATATGTGCATGTATATATGTATATAGTTTTATATATTATATATTATGTATATTTATATATTATTAGGGGCCACTGAAAATCAGGGCTGGCATGTACCTGTCAGTGCAGGTTTCATCCCAGCAATATACCTGAGTGGGTGGTTATTCATTGGGTGGTTTTATTCACTACCGAGAGTGTGGATTCTATTTTCTATTTTTATTCTATTTATTTGAAAATTTTTTCAAATGAATACGGTAACATTTCATATAAAAGTTAAGTTACATAAATGTTTGTTTCAATTTTCATAATTTTCGTGAACAGTAGATTGATAGCACATAACAAAGAGATACAGAATTTTCTCACATTGTAATTATATTTTCAACAACATTTCATGCCAAACTCTAAGAGTGTCGAGATGCGCATGCCCGCCGACTGTGACTTGAGCATCACTTCAACAGCTTTTATAGTTTTAATTCTTGCTACAGATGTCTGTATCGTTGTGTTCCGTGAAGCACAGCTCTACAGCGATTAAGATTGCACTCAGCGTAATGTGGCGTATAATTAAATAAAACTTCTAGTAGTAGTAATTATGTAATTACGTTTAAATGATTTGATGATCAGTTCAGTTTTTCATTTCATTTTGACTTTCAGTCTTTTGATTTTAACTGTTATCAAGAATGATCATTGTAATAAATATTTTTCTTATATATTTGTGATTTGTTTTATTTTTCGTCTGAAGTCATTTTCTTCACCCAACATGAATTCGCTACAAAGATATGTATTCCAAGAAAACGAAATCTTTTTCCTAGCCTTTGACGCGCCTGGGACAACAATGTTAAAGGTTGATATTAACCGAAAGGCGTAACACAAAGAGAAGAAAAAGGATTGGGCAATATTATTTAATAGTAATGTATGCGATTTAGGTTCTTAAATCGATTTGACATCAAAGTTACTGTAATTAGCTACGGCTCTACGCGTACTCGTGCTACGAGCTTAAGCAAATAGCTAGGGCTGGCAGCTGAGCTTACATTCACACTCACTGTAAACACACGTGTCATATAAAACGTGTTGAAAAATTACCGACGTTATAGCATTTGGTACGGCGCTGGTAGAGAAAGCATCGCCGGGCGGCAAGCGCAGTCAATTGCGTCTGCTTTGTCATTGTAGTGGTCGGGCGAGTCTGCTGCTCTACACCTTTGTCTCAGAGGGAGGTTAACCGTATGAGCTATTCAAAGATATGGAAGTAGTTCCCAAGTATTATAGTACTCCGAATATGGAACTGATGCTTAAAATAGGATAAAAGGACATTCTAACCTCCTCAAAAGTACATCAACGATACAGATATAAATAATATTGCCACTTAGAATCTTGTCTTGTTGTTAAGACGAGAGCTGTAAAAGCATGTATTAATTCGGAATTAAGTTTTGAATTAAGTCTAAGCTTTCTTGTTCTATTCAAAATGTATCGTATCGAGTTATCTTACATTTTAAAATGTAAATAACTCGATACGATAAGCCATAACTCGCGGTAATACAGTAGGACAGTCAGGGATACTCATCCTAACTTACCTGTCCGGTAGTTGTGGTATGGTATACTGTCCTATCCCTTGCCTTCCTGGGCGGTAATATCCTACCTTTCCTAATTCCCACCTTAACTTACCAATCTTCCTTTTCTCACAACCTATACTTCCCTTTCCTTCAATCCTCTCCGCCAATCCAACGTCTGCCGTGCGGATGGATGCATGGCTAGGGGCAAGCCTAGTCGTTAGCGTGCCACACTGCTCTGGGACCGGGCGACCCAGAATTAGGCTAGCCTTACCCTGGCATGCGGGGCTCTGCTGGGGTGGACAAACCTTTCCCTTGCTACTCGTGGGAACGCAATGGTGAATTTTACTTACCAAAATGGCGGCGATGTGGTTCGCCACCCATCACGTCTCGTTTCTCGCGGGGCGAAAAGCGGCCCATGGAGAGCCGCTTCGCTACGTTGAATGTAAGAGGAGGAATGGATGGTAAGGTAGATGAAGTATGTCAGATGATGGACGAACGATGTATAGATATCCTGTGCGTGAACGAAACCAAGAGGAAAGGATGTGACACCACGGTTCATGGTCCCTACACGGCATACTGGTCGGGAGTCCCCAAACCAGCCGAGGCTGTCAGGAGTTGGTGTGATTCTTTCCTCTCGAATAGTTGAATGTGTGATAGAGCATGAATGTGTAAGCCCAAGACTCCTCTGGGTTAGGTTAAAAGTTGGACTCACCCGCTTGTTTATCCTTGGGGTCTATGCACCGACGGATCTGCGAGGGGGTGGGTCATTAAAAGCCCAAAAAGAGAGAGAGGAATTTTGGGATAGCATGAGAGAGGTCTTGAATAAATGCGGAGAAAATGAACGGATCGTGATGTTAGGGGACTTTAATGGGTGGGTTGGAGTAAAGCGTGATGGGTATGAAGGAGTACTGGGTACATTTGGGGACGAGAGAGTGAACGAAAATGGGAGAAGCCTACTTGAAGTATGCTTGAATGGAATCTGTGCGTGGCCAATATAATGTTTGATCACAAAAGATCCATTTGTATACAAGAATTGAGGGTGAGTCTAGAAGTATAATTGATTTTGTTATTGTGGATCAAAGATTGAGGAAGAACCTGCTAGACACTCGAGCATACCGCGGTGTAGGCCTTGACACAGACCACTTCCTGGTCATAGCCCGAATACATGGCATCTTTAAACGGTGGCGACACCGAGGAGCCGAGCCTACGAGTGTTTTGGACAGAATAAAAGTGGAAAATCTACAAGAAAAGGATAAGAAAGACGAGTATGTAGAGAAACTGATAGAAAGTTTTAAAGGCATAGAAGAGATATGTGTGATTGAAGATTTGTGGGAGACATTTAAGAAAGGAGTCGTGAATGTTGCTGTTGAGGTATGCGGAGTAGCTAAACGGAGGAAAGGAAGAAAGAAGTATAATGTGGATGGATAAAGATGTACAAAAGGCTGTGCAAGAAAAGAAGAAAGCGTGGTTGGATTGGTTAGCAACAAAAGCTAACCAAAAACTTCAAAAGGCGACGAATGACGAGATAAAGGAAGCGAGAAAGAAGTATAAAAGATTCAAATCAGCTGCGAAGATGTTGTGACTAGAAAGAAAGAAGAACAAAAGGATGATTTTGATAGGAGGCTCACTGAAGATTTCCAGTCAAACATCAAGTTTTTCTGGAAATCCGTCAATACAGCCAGAGGAAAAACCTCTACCTCGGAGCTGAATACAATCAGGAGTCAAGATGGGAGCATTATAAAAGGAGAAGAATATGTGTTAAAGAGATGGAAAGAGTATTTTGAATGTTTATTTGAAAGAGAGGAAGTGCAGGTACAACACCCGGCACCTTCCATGGTTAATATAAATGTTGATGACAGTGAGATAAGCGTGGATGAAATAGTAAAAGCGTTGAAAAGTATGAGATTTGGTAAGGCTGCCGGATATGATAGGATTACCGTCGAGATGCTGAGGACTGGACAGGGCTTAGTGGCTAGTCAGCTGTACCGCCTTTTCAATATGTGCTGGCAAAATGGGCAAGTACCGGGAGACTGGTGCAAAGCCGTAATCGTGCCATTATATAAGGGAAAGGGGTCACGGCAGGACTGCGTAAATTACCGCGGTATAAGCCTTCTCAGCGTCGTCGGTAAATTGTATGCGAAAGTGTTGATTGAAAGGGTTGTGAATGAAACGGACGAAAAAGTATGGGATGCACAAGCGGGATTTAGAAAGGAATGGGGTGTACGGATCAGGTCTTTTCCTTGCGGTGCATAGCTGAAAAGTGTCTGGCTAAAACCAGAAGGTCTATTGCACGTTCGTGGATTTAGAAAAGGCCTATGATAGAGTGGTGAGGAATGAATTGTGGTCAGCATTGTCCGTGAAAGGTGTCAGCAGTATCCTCATACGAGCATTGCAATCTCTTTATAGGGATGCCTGTGCTTGTGTAAGGATAAACGGGGCGTACACTGAATGGTTTAATATCGAAAAAGGTGTTAGACAGGGATGTGTAGCGTCACCGTGGCTGTTTAATCTGTTTATGGACAATTGCTTGACAGATTTAAAAGAGAATGAAAGTGGGTTGAGAATGAATGAGTTACTCGTCAAATGTTTTCTATGCTGATGATCAATTATTACTTGCGTCTTCAGCCGAGGAGATGCAGGAGATGGTAACTGCTATGAGTGAAGATTTTGTTAGAAGGGGATGAAGATGAATGTAAAGAAGACGAAAGTAATGGTGTTTGAAAGAGATGAGGTCATGACAGACTGCAATATAGTGATTGGAGATGAACAAATTGAACAGGTGAATGAGTTTGTGTATCTGGGTTCAAAGTTCACAAGAGATGGAAAGTTTGAGAGTGATATTGAAAGAAGAGTGAATGCAGGAAACATGGTGAATGGAGCTTTGCACTCCTTTATGAGCAGTCGGATGGTGTCTAACAAGGCTCGTTTGGCTGTGCATAGGGAGTTTTGGTTCCGACACTCATGTACGGAAGTGAAAGTTGGGTATGGCAGAAGAAACATGAAAGCAGAGTAAATGCAGTTGAGATGAGATCATTAAGAAGTATGTAAGGAGTTAAACTGAGCGACAGGATAAGGAATGGTGAAACAAGGAAACGTTGTGTTCTGAAAGAAGATGTAGTGACTAAAATTGAGAAAGGTATGCTGAGATGGTTTGGCCATGTCGAGAGAATGAATGAAGAACGATTGACGAAAAAAGCATATAAGGCGAGTGTGAATGGAAGTGTAGGAAGGGAAGACCTAGGCGGACGTTTCAAGACCAAATCAGGGACGTCCTGAAAAAGGCCAGGTCAAGAGTACCCTGAATCGAAGAGAATGTATGAAGGAATAATGAGAGTGGACGAAGCGAAACAAGTATGTAAGGATCGTAGCAAGGAAAGAAGTGGTCTCTGCCTACCCCTACGGGAAAGAGGCGTGATGATATGTATGTATGTACAAATTCTGTAATTGACTTAAATTGCAGCACACACACGCTGCAGTTTTTATTGAAACTGAAGTTTTAATAATAGTGTCCGTTCATGAAAATAGCCTCTAATGACAACGTAGCGGGAGTGAAAAGGCAATGGACACAACATACTGCGGAATTTATTGTGTATAAATATAATATGAAATTGTACGTAAAGCGTTGCTATACAAAACAATACCAAAAAACAACTTGATATTGACATGTAGTTTTGTATTAAACGTTTAATAAAATCGAAAAGTATTTTCTCTGTTCCGTCAAAGGAATATATAAATTAATTGTTTTTGCCCTAAGATTGAATGTATATCTTCAGGCATTTCCCAAGCATGGGATAGCAAGAGACCTAAACATTTAAGTCCTATTGACCCACATTTCACCGGACCTTATTTTATGTAGTAAATTATTATTATATGACAGCTGGTGAGTCCGTGACCATCAAGAAAACAATATAAAACGTACATAAGCTTTGACAAAATCATTGATACGAGCCTAACTCCTAGGGATCGAACTGAAGTGTGTGAAGATAAGTCAGTAAGTAAAGTATTACTTTACTTTACTCACTTCCCCAGTCTTACTTAATGCTTGAAATAAAAAGTAGTAAATTAGTAAACTCTTACATTACAGTCCCCAACAGTAATTATTCCTCTTTATAACGTTCGTGTGTTACCTGCAACTACATTATGTAAAATAAATTAAAAAATATCTTCACGCAATTCCCAATACAGGGGTAGACAGAGGTCTAGTCTAGACAATTAAGTCCCTTCAACCCACCTTCCACCGAAGATATTTTCGGGACAACGTGACAGGTTGCGAGTCCGTAGCCGTCTTTATGTCCAAGCCAACGATATAATTCGTACATAGGTTTTATAAAAACCCATTGGTACGAGCTGGCCACCTGGGGATCGAACTCGGGTCTCTCGACTCGAAATTCGTACCACCCAACCACTCGGCTATCGTGACTTAACTACATTATGTAAGAACAAATGAAGTATTAAATATTGAGTATATGGAAGAAGAGCAAAGCGACTTCACGAGTAACTACGACTCCGGCTCGGAGTACCGGGATTACCCATTCTTATTATACTCAGCTGTGGACACATGCTGTTTAATCTACCATACTTACGCAAATAAATTTCATTTCATGTAACTACGAACTTGAGGTCCAAAGTTATGAATCAATTGACAAAAATAGTACTAGAACTACTTAATACTACTTAGAACTTCAACACAAAGTTTTTGTTCGGTTACCAGCCGGGCCAGCAGAGTCCATTCCATTGAGAGTTAGAGCGGCAGCTCTAGTAGTAGTTTGCCAGTTGTATGAAAGGACGTTGGGTAAAGTTTCACAGACCGTAGTCACTCCGTTCTTGGGAATGTTGGCAGGTAAAGGGTTCCATAAAGATTCATAAAGTGTCGTCTGACCCAGCGGATGGCCGCATGTCGTCCGGAGCACAGCTGAAAAATAAAAATAATTTAAAATTTAGTAAAGTTTCTAGTTTTATTAAGTAATAAGTCTGTTACTGGAAATTATAACACTAAACCAAGCTTACCAATAAGGATCAAGCAGGTTGTGGTGTAAATGGTTGCAATCTTTCAGCGGTCAGTGACGATTTGGATTGCAGCGCACTATATATACCCGGATTATAACTCAATGTTTATCCGACAGGCATTTTCATGGTTCACGGAATTTAAGAATTAATGCAGATTTGAAAATGTTTTTCTTTGTACAATTCAGTGTGGACTCTGTTATTAAATTTTAATGAATGTTGCATATATGAACTTTGCCACATTGAAGTTAATTCATATTTTAAAACTTACTGCAATCTTTTTATAGAAAAGGGAGGCAAACGAACAGGTGACTCACGTGATGTTAAGTGATTCCGCCGCCCATGAATACCCGCTATCCCAGAGGCATAGCAGATGGGTTGCCGGCCTTAGAGTTCCTCCCCCAGAATTGGGGAGGCGGGTGAATGGGCTTCCAGTTACCTGCATTCACCAGATGAAACGCAGAAGTTTGTTAGACTTCTACTTCATGCCTGTATTCTGTGAGGTCGTGGTACTTCCCGGTCGAGCCGGCCCATTAATTTAACAACAAAAGCTGATGCGTGACTCTACCATTGTTGATTCACCCAAGGTCACTAAATGAGCTAAAGAAGCTTTAGAGAACCTTTAGAAAGTTGTATAGTCTTATCATCTCAGAAAACGCACCGGCAGTGCAGCTTGTAGCTTCCAGTAACGTGAAGTGAAGGCGGACGTGAAATTATGAAATAAGTGTTAGGTAATGGTAACCCATGATAGGGTTAACATAAGCATAGAGTTACAATATTTACTTTATATCTTCAAGAGATGAGACCAATAAGGAATGTCAGACTATTGGAGTATTTTGATACAAACTTGATGTAGTGAAGCCAAGCGAGCGCTTTTCTCCGACAACTTGCGCTTGCGTTTCGTTCAATGAGATCAATGACCGGATTCCTCTCCATTGTTCTAATCTACAAATGACAACAATAAACAACATCGATAACATAAATAGCGGTGTTACGCAAATCACACCTCGCCAGTTGTCCACGCTGGCCACTGCCACCATTTCAATACCCAATTGTTTTAAAACAGATTGGATGTGTTAAGATTCGGCTCCACATGTAGTTCATAGCTCATTAAAATTATTATAACGAGCGTACGAAAAAACTATTTTTTATTGTTGAAATATAAATTATTAAACAAAACTATACTAAAATATAATAATATCTAATAACTGTAATTTAAATTCGATTATTCGATAGGTAATTTGTCTGTAAACTCTAAATATTGCAATAAATTCTCGATGAATTAAACAATTGTTATCATGTAAGTTTACTTAACTTCCGAATTGTATTTGTTACCGGAGCAGTTTAGCCGTACAACAGCATTGTTCTCGATCAGGGACACAACAATATCGAATTAGATCAATCGAAATAAATTGTCGAAGTAGAGAGAGTGTTATTTTGTATAAAAAATGAAACATTAGTTGCTTGTTGCGTTATTCACAGGGACTATCGCTGAGAGTTATTTGGAGTAAGAGTCCGAATATATAATAATTTTATAAATGTTTTAATTTGTATCTCTCTTTTAATGTATCTGGCACACAAAACTTGTGTAGTATTTTCTGCCTCGTTATATAAGAATAGAGTCGTAAGTATATACCACCCCCTCTACTTGTGGGTGTAAGAGGCGAATCTTCTTCTTCTTCTTCCTGCCCTTATCCCATGCTATGTGGGGTCGGCACAACACGTCTTCTTCTTCCACTCTCCTCCATTTCCCGTCATGTCAATACTCACTCCTTTCTTTCTCATGTCTTCTTTCACACAATCCATCCATCGTTTTTGGTCTCCCCATAGCTCTTCGTCCATCCACACTCATCTCTAACATTCTTTTGCCTATATTACATTCTTCCCTCCTCATTACATGCCCGAACCATGCTAACCTACCACTCTTCATTTTCTCTGTCACTGGTGCTACTTTCAAGCTTCCCCTTATATACTCATTCTTTATGCGATCTTTCTAGTCACTCCACATATCCATGTCAACATTCTCATCTCTGCAGCATGCACTCTTCTTTCATCCGTCACTTTCGTTGCCCAGCACTCGGATCCGTACAATACGACAGGTCTCACGATCGTTCTGTAAACTTTGCCCTTAAGTTTAAGAGGCACGCATGGATCGCAAGTTACTCCCGAGACCTGTCGCCATTTCATCCATCCCGCATTTATTCTATTCTTTACGTCCCGGTCGACATTGCCATCATTTTGGATCACTGACCCAAGGTAACGGAATTCGGAGCAGACTGGTAGGAGAACACCATTCAAGGCAATATGAGAAAACTGGATGGACTACTGAAGTCACAGAACATGTGTTCAGTTTTGGTTCTGCTTATTTTTAATCCGACACTTTCCAGTTTTTCTTGCCAGTTTCCCAGCTTGCTCTGTACCTCAAGTGCATTTTCTCCGACAAGCACAATGTCATCAGCAAATAGCATACACCAGAGTGCTTCCTCCTGTATGTTCGATGACAGAGCATCCATAATCAGAAGGAACAAATAAGGACTTAAAGCCGAACCCTGGTGTAAACCTACAGATACATTGAACTTGTCTGTGATTCCAGCCTCAGAACGGACGCAAGTATTGGCTCTTTATACATCGCCTCAACAAGCCGCACATACTTCTCTGGCAGCCCTTTCTCCTCATACACCACCACAGAACCTTACGAGGTACCCTATCGTATGCCTTCTCCAGGTCCACGAATACAATATGCAAGTTCTTTTGCACAAGCCTGTATTTTTCAATCAGTTGCCGAAGTGCAAATATGGCATCCGTTGTTCCCTGTCCCGGCATAAACCCGAATTGGTTCTGTGTTACCAATGTTGTTAGGCGAATGAGGAAAGGAATGAGGAAAAAGGAATAAGCCAGCCGAAAAGAAACCAGATTAATATTTAGCAGACTGGTGACGTGCAACGGCGTCTAAGGTACTTAGTGTCTGGTACTGCGGTAGAACATTATACTTATAAGGCACATGGTTTCTGCAGATCAAGATATTCTTAATATTAAAACATAATTTAAAAACCATTTACTAAAGCTCATTTTTAAAATGTATTAGTAGGGTAGTAGTAGGGTAGAGTATTCAAGTGTATTAGTAATAAGTCATGATAGCCGAGTTGTTGGGTGGTCGGAATTTCGAGTCGAGAGACCCGAGTTCGAGTCTCAGGTGGCAGGCTCGTACCAATGGGTTTTCAAAAACTTATGTACGAATAACATCGTTGGCTTGGACATAAAGGCGGCGACGGCTCACCACCTGTCACGTTGTCCCGAAAATATCTTCGGTAGAAGGTGGGTCGAAGGGACTTAATTGCCTAGACTAGACCTCTGTCTACCCCTGTATTGTGAATTGCGTGAAGATATTTCATATTTTATTTATTTTTTTATACGTACCTAACACTAATAGAGCTGAGACCCCATTTCTGCTGACTGTGACTTAGCATACTTAACATGATCTTGAGAACTTTTATAGTTATAATTCTTGACATAGATGTCTGTATGTTTGACGCTTCATCGAGTGTAGCACAACAGCGTACGGGATTGCACTTAGTGAAATGTGGCGTTTAATAAAATAAAGTTCAATGAGTCACACACGAGTGCATTGCGAGTCAAAGACAATATTCAAGAATATATTTATTACATATATGTACTATGCATATTACATATAAATACTATGCGTGTAAAAACATGCGTATGTTATTGATGTAAAGGTTCACCTCGTTTTAAAGCTGTGTCGATTCCAAACAGCGCTGCAAGCTTTTGAAAAACGTTCAACTGTGCACCAGTTGAACGTTTTTAAAAGCTTGCAGCTCTTTAGCTTGTTCTTTCTCACCGCTTCATCCGTGTGAAGTTGTGACGTTTGAAAATAACTCCTTCCATGTTTAATCATAAATCAACTCGACCGAAATACAGCAAAGAGATTTAGTTTTAGATAGCCATATTCTTATCGTTACATACAAATATTTTGATATATAAAAACAGATTTAAAAATGCATATTTGTAGCGGATGATGTGCTCCAGGAAAAGGGTAGCTACCCGCCAGGTCGGGTGATCGTGACCTGCAGCACCTTTTCCTGCAGCACATCATCCGCTACATATTCACGCTCGTCCAAATAAACAGTAAACAGAGGTCTAGATAATTAAGTCCTTTCGACCCACTGTTCACGGAAGAAATTTTTGGATAATAGGTAACAGGTGGGGGCCCGTCACTGCCTTTATGTCCAATCCGTAGATATAAATCGTACCTAAGTTTTTGAAAAAAAAAAAACATTGGTCCACGAGCCTACGTGATCGATACGTATTTACGTATACGGAGATGGAACACGGGTTTCCTGAATTTCCTGAAATTCCGACCATCCAACCATTCGGATACAGAGACAATATAACACAAAATATAACAATTACATGTTCATTCAACGCCTATACTTATACATAAATGAATAGTCTTCAGGAGATATACATATTTTGAGATTTCGTAGTACAATTCGGTGGTAATGTTTGCGCTTTCGTATTATACAAACAGACAGAATCACGTTTACAAACATTTCGTTCGATATTTGAAATCATATTTACACTCGCGCCGGGGAGTACTGAAATTATATTTTTATGTTCACGTCTTTTCTAATATTCTGAGGTCCAGATAATTTATTCCTCCGAACCCACGTTTCAACGGAGCTTATTTTGGAACAACATAACAGATGGTGAGCCTATCGCCGTCTCAGTGTCCAAGCGGACGGTACAATATACTTACATAAATAAATAAAAAATAATATAAACATTTATAAAACATCCATGACTATAGTCACCATAGCCGAGTGGTTGGGTGATCGGAATACAAGTCAAGAGAGCCGAGTTCTCTCCCCAGCCGTTAGGTATCAATGAGTTTTACGTACGTCATGACGGACATTATTATCTAGATCTCTGCCTACCCCAGTATTGGGAATAGAGTGGAGATATATTTGTATCTGCATTATTCTTAATATATTAATGACAGTAACCCCTGGCAATGAGGTGATCGCTCCCAAGCTATTTCTAGAAAATATCACATTATATTTGTATAATGCATTATATTGTTAAAAATATTGACCAAAAAGAGAATACCTACGGAGTTTCTTTCACCTAGATTAATGACGATCGATATACGAATTTATGTTCTTATGTCGATGAATAAATGATTTGATTTGATTTGAATGTGATTTTTATCGAGATGGTTATTCCGCCGTGCTGTTTGCAAATATTTTCACTCAATTGGAACTTACAACACTCACGGGAAGAGTTGCATTATTCTCATGCCAACACAACATTTTACTCTTACTTTGCCTCCGTTTCTTTTGAAAGATGATTTGTCTGTGATGGTTTGTAGTCTACCATGTTTAAAGGAACTGGAGAATATTCTCTCACTTGCATTTAACATTGTAATAAATGCCATGGAGCTGTTTGTAACAGATAAAACATAAGGTGGCGTAAATATAAGTGTAGTTGCACTTTTTCTCACGAGGAGAAGTGATTTGAAAAGCGAGAGTGAATTGCGTGAAATCAAACAGAGCAGCAGTGTAACCAACGTGGTCGAGCTCAGCTGACAACAATGTCTGCGTAAACGAATATCACGGAGTCCGCAGCGAATCAGATAAAATGCAGTGTTTACATTTATAGTGCACACTCTTCATTTGATGTTATTTTAGTGTAATCAACCGATTATAATAATATCAAAATATTTAGCATTTCATTAGCAAAATATTTTTAAATTACAAAATAGCATGAAATGTAACATTACATATTTTCAAACAAAGCTAAACTTTAGTGGCACTTTAACAACATCTATTTCTGATTTGTAATTCTTGATGTAATAATTAAAATTGTTTTCAACTTTATACAAACAGGCACAATTTTCCAATAAAAATTAGACGACAGTAAAATGGCGTGGGCAAAAGTCATTTGGTTATTCAGTGAGTATTTTAAATTCATTAATTCATAACTTTATATGCAAAGGCAAAAATAACTTTCTTCAAACTTTTCCTATTACTGATGCAGTTCTTCTCTATGGTACAATCAAGGAGGAAGAGGAAATCAATTGTTTGATACAAATAAACGTACAATACGTTATGTTCATAACATGAGTCTTCAAACAGGAGGAGGATATCCATTCTACTCCTGTTTGAAGACACCATCCATGTGTTGTAGAAACATAATCGTTTAAGTACTAATAACTCATATTTATAAAAGAAAAATTTATTTATATAAAAATTTATTTATATCATAAAGAAAAGGGTCTAGAAGTAGAACTCTGTATTCTTATTTGATACACTACTTCTAGACCCTTTTCTTTCTTACACCAAAGCCTATGTCCAGGTGGTGGGCCTATCGCCAATTTAATTTTTAATTGACAATATTTGTCATTTGACGTCGAAGATGTCAAATGCATAGTAGATTGAACCTTGACGACATTGTAACGTCCGTATACTTGCATATGTCTAAATAAATATATAAAAATTTTATTTAAAGGACAAGCAACGGCGATGAACTTAACAATAATTTAAAAAAAATAATGATAACGCTTGTTCACCTCCACAAGTGTTTGCCACTGAAACAAGTGACTACAAAGTTTAGGTGACACTTACATTTCAATTTGGTTATGTAAATAAAAAATATAAATGTGATAGATTCCTGCTGTCACATTTAAATTATTTAAATTCTTTTATAGACGAGAATACGGAAGTTAGCAGAAAAAAAAAAAAGAAATAACGCCTATCTGATTCAGCTTATAAGGGACTGGCTTACTTCAGACGTGGATCGATTTTATAAAACCACAAATTTAGAGGAGTTTTCGTTAAACAAGACAGACGCAACTTCGGCTATGAAGTGAAGGCGTGTGAATAGTGTGAATACTCCGGAATTGACAATTAGTAAACATTTAAAAGGGTCCTACAAATTCCAAAGTGTATTACGTGCATGATGTCGCAACGTCGCATTTCTATCTTTCGTTGGACGTCACAGATAGCTAGCAATGAACGTGTGGAATAATGACGATAGCGCTACTAGATTTTGTCACAAAATCTAGCGGAACTACAGAAATATTCAGACATTCAAGATTGGAAGTGAACTGTCGTCCAATTTTTTTATTTTTATTTATCTGGTGTCTCCATCATTGCAAATATCTTCCGATCCGACGTCCGTATATCGAACGTCGAAAGCAAGTGGACGCCTCATTATATGCAATGTTAGCCATATAGGACCCACAATAGGTAGCGTATATAATATATCCTTTATATAATATATATAAAGGATATATAATATATCCTTTGCGTGTTCAAATATGCGTATTTTATTATGGTAATTATTCATTTCATTTTTAAAGCTACGATGCCAAACTGCGCTGCATGCTTTTGAACAATGCAGAACTAATGGAGCTTGCTGTTTCTCGCCGCTTCAACATAATCTAAAATCAACACCACCGAAATGTAGTAAACAGATTATGTTTTAAATACTCAGATTCTTATCGTCACACACAAATATTTTAAAACAGATTATTTTTTATAGAAAAGGGAGGCAAACGAGCAGGTGGCTCACGTGATGGTATGTGATTACCACCGCCCATGAACACCCGCAATACCAGAAGCATAGCAGATGTGTAGCCGGCCTTAGAGTGACCCCCCCCCACCAGATTTTTGAGAGGGGGCGGTGTTGGCCTCCGGTTACTACTGTCACCTGCACTCTACCACTGTAAAATAAAAATACAAGTGTAGGAGTTGAATAAAATGTATAAAATATTACATTTTTATTCAATTCCTACACTTGCATATAATTGAATAATTTGAATCCGTAAATTTACTAAGGTGCTTATGTTCGCGCTTTCGTATTATACCTAGTCAGGTCATAAATTCTGTCACATGTTTTACCTACCTAAAATAATTAAAACAAGTTTATTCATTACGTAACTATTTATATACCAAAACGAACTTAACAAAACATAGATTCTTATGACACTACAGTTTTTTCAAAAAGACCTCCGTGATTTTGAATACAGGCCTTCAATTTGTGCGGCCAGTCGTTCATCACAGCACGAACGAGGTCCATGTCAATATCGGCGGCTGCCTTAATCAAGGATGTCTAGAGCGACCCAAATTGGGATGAGGTTTTGAGCACGCCTTTTCCTCCAAGTGTTGCCATATCTTTTAATCTAACAGAATCAAATCTGACTGGAGGAGGGCCAGTTTTCGTGCCCGATGAAGTCGATTTCACGCGCCACCAGCCAGTCTTGTGTGCTTTTCGCTCTATGAGATGGCGCCGAATATGGCGCCTTGTTGGAATACCCAGTCCCTGTTATTGAATACGGTTGCTCGCTTCTTCACTACTGTGTGTGTGTACACCTTATCATTTTGTTTGTTGTAGCTCTCTTCAACGGTAAAAATTTTACATCCGAAAATAGAATTTCCTGATATTTTTTTCCCGCGTACCGCTTAAATAAGCGCGGCATCTCTTCAGTCTCAGGTGCATTAGACGAGCATTCAAACAATGTCCTGTTTTGCTTCGATATGCCCGAAGCCCTAAGTCTTCATTTAACACCCTTTTCACTGTGGTTCTGCTTAACCCCAACTAGAAGAGCCAACAGTTTCTGCTTACGTTTGGGATTTCTTTGAATTCGAGCCTTCACAGCTTTTATCACTGCTGGAGTCCTAACAGACCGAGGGCGACCACTTCTTGACCTGCCATCTACACTAGAGTCTTCATTGTATCGTTTGATGGTAAGATAAACGAATCTTTCGGTTATATTCAAAATGGATTGGCGTGTAACCGCAACGATGCAACGCAATAACTGCAACACGGTCTTCTTTAAGCGTCAACTCCATGTTTAAAAATGAGTAAAATTCTAAAAAGTATGTAGTTTTATTTTCATGGACAATTCGAAATTGAATTCAATAATCTTTTTAGGCTAGCATTGTAAAAGATAAGTTTTACTGTGTGACAATACTTATGACCTGACTGTGTACAATCACAGAAAACTCACATTTACAAACAGTTTGTTTAATATTTAAAATATACATATCTTCACGCTGTTCCCAATACAGATGTAGAACCTTTTAAACAATAGTTTTTATATAATATATTTTAAATAATAAAATATATAAATAAATACCTTTACGCCTATCCCAATACAGGGGTAGACATAGGTCTAGACAATTAAGTTGCTTCGACCCGACTCCCACCGAAGACATTTTGGGACAACGTGACAGGTGACGGACAGTGACTACACGTTATATATTTGATATCATATTTATGTACATTAATGCATTTTGAAATAATATTTTTATTTTCACGTGTTTACCTATACCCGGGTAGTCAGAGGCCCAAATAATTAAATGATTTGATCCTCATTTCGTTGGAATTAATTTGATCGCCGTCGTGGAGTTGGAGATGGTTCGTATTCTACCATGTTTAAAGGCGCTGGAAAATGTTTCCTCGCTTATATTTCATAAAGCAGTCACTACTGGAGAGCTGCCAGTACGTAACAGATAAAGATTAAGTAACGTAAATATAAGTTCATTTACACTTTCTCTCACTAGATGAAGTGAGTTAAGTGAAACCAAACTGAGCAGCAGTCTAACCAACGTGGTCGAGCTCAGCTGATAACAATTTCCGCGTAAACGTATGTCACGGAGTCCGCAGCGAATCAGATAAAATGCGGTGTTTACATTTAAACTGCACACTTTACATTTATTGTTATTTTTTTTAAAATACTAGCAATGCCGTATAACATTACTAGTATTCCTGTTAACCACTCCAATTAAGCTGCAATGCTTGTGTCTGGAGTTGGTTTGCGTCAATAGTCGAATGGCGGGTCCCGAACCTGCGACGTCATATTTCGCAGACCGTACCCTAAACCATTAGGCTAATGCCGCTATTTTGTGTTATTTTAATGTAATCAACCGATTAAGATAATTTTAATAAATATTTCATTTGCAAAATATTTTTAAATTACAAATTAGCGTAAACTATAGCAATGCATACACTTCAAAGAGATCTAAAATACAGGGGTAGACAGAGGTTTAGTCTAGACAATTAGGTCCCTTTGACACCCCTTCCAACGTAGATATTTTCGGGACCACGTGCCAGGTGGTAAGCCCGTCGCCGTCTTTGTGTCTTAAATAAATATCGCAAAGGTATTTACATAAAATTAAGGTTCAGCCAAAACCGCTAGTGTTGGAGTTAGGTAACTACACCCTATTCCTTAATAGAATAACTTTATTTGCGCATAAACAACAGCATTTTACAAAAAAAACAGTTCAACTTACTTAAACACTACATTACACAGGTTATTTCATAAATAAAAAATAAAAATTTAATTTTAATAAGCCGTACATTTTATACTGCAGCATATAAACAAAAAGGCCCTCACTCAGCATTAAATACATGTAAAGATAGGGACAACATCACATACATTGTTCCGATCACAATATAAGATGCTGAAGCACTTGAGGTATGGGAGTCGGAAACAATAAAGGCACTACAAACACCCAAACCCGAGAAAATGTAGAAAAGTGTGACAGTGGTTTTTCTGCATTGACCCGACCGGGAATCGAACCCGCGACCTAAAGATGGCGACACCTTGAAAACTGGTGTTTACGCCACTCGTCCACAGAGGTCGTCATTAGCATTAGCTGCAAATACAGCACTGATTTTCAGTGAGTCCTTGGAGTGTACTTCGGACACTAATTTCAGCATGAAGTACACGATTATACTAAAAAAATATAACACAACCAATAAATATTCACACTTCTTTAAAAAGCATTCTTGGAATAAATTTCAATTTAAAAAAAAAAATCGAATATAAGTACATAGGTTTTTTCTACTTGCTTTTATCATTATTACTATACTACGCAGTTTAATCACATGAAATAAAATATCAGATCTATCCTCTATTGGCAATTACTTCCTTCGAAACTATTACAGCGTCTATAAAAAATATATTTTGTAACAAATAATAATAAAAAAAATTAAAAGAACACAAAAGAATGGATGATAAATTAGTAAACAGTATGAGCAAATTAATTGTCGCCAAAAAATTTTATTACGTCACCCTCATTTCTAATAAGACAAGCTGCACAGCTGGTTTCTCTCCTGGCGAATATACGTCCGTTATGAGTCCATACGAATTGCCAACCTTTTTGTTTTCCTTGATCTCGCGCTTTATGAT
Source organism: Sericinus montela (assembly GCA_029286605.1). Lineage (NCBI taxonomy): Eukaryota > Metazoa > Arthropoda > Insecta > Lepidoptera > Papilionidae > Sericinus > Sericinus montela. The sequence continues at coordinate 38,034 of JAGSMR010000159.1, read as the reverse complement.
AAAGCTTATGGTTTGCATGCGTGAGGCGTTCATTTATAAAAAACCGCCGAGGAGACGAAATCAAACCAATTCCAGACGTATCGACGTCTCGACGTTTACGCGCTGCTCGCAGCAGGTGATCCCGAGGAACGTGACGGGAAAGTCTTACGACGATAAGACCCGTCCGCAGCTCACTGTTAGCATGCCCTACGCTTACACCCAGTTTTCGTCGCCTTCTCAGTCGATCGGCGCATATAATATCGCGTTCCTCTAGGTGAACATCTAGCTTTTTCGCGATGGATGTGACTAAATTAATTGATTTTCGTCTCTCTCCTCTAGGATTCCTGATATGACTATATCATTGCAGTAGGACTTTGCTCACTATCATTTATTTTGGTTTGTAGTTGTACAATTGCGGTATCCATACTACTGATTGGATATGCGGATTGTACTTAGAGGTGTTTTGTTCCAACGTTTCTACCCTTCCTTCCATGCTGCTCAACCTCTTACTAAATTCTTCAAAAGTAGAATTCATCTTTGTTACTTCTTGCTTGAAGCCAGCCATCTCTGTACACACATTTTCCAATTGTATACGTAAAAGTTTAATTTCGTGAACCAAGGTCTGAGCAGTATAAGTAGCAAGGGTGCTATCAATTATCGCATCATGGAAATCTGAGTTGCATGAGCTGCCGGATTCTGGGGTGGCATTTTTTACAATGGATAATGGCTTTGGCTTACAGCTGTTACAAAGCCACTTGGCAGGGATTCGTGCTTTTGGACTTAAAAGGGCACATTGTCGATGATACTGTGACATACATTTACTACACTTTGCACTGTCTACTGGTGATAAAACTTTGCACAACTGTTGCACTTGATTGCCATGACTAACCCGTTATCGATAGTTCGCACTGCATATAAACTTACAATAATTTCAGTAAACACAGTCTATAAATGTAACGATAACAGTTAACTTAAGTCCGACAACTACTATTGCGTAATGCAACGCAGCTAATTTGTGTGAACACAATTTCTTGTTTAAGACAGTTTACACTAAGTATTGATTGTTAATAACACTTATGCACTAGTCCCAACTATATTGACAGTAAACAAATACTTTAAAATACGCAAAGAACACTTTTTATATTAAACATAAATTGTAAACAAAATACGTTTGCTGCAGCTAATGTCCGAACTACCTCCAGTAATACAAGTATACCTACCCTATTCATTATTTACACTTACCTACACTATTTATTATTTGTAACCGAATGCACGGTCTCAGCTTCATAGTATTCACGAGAATTTCTCATGCTAAGCCGCTCGCTATACAACGACGATATAAATAAAGATAAACATCATAATTAAATTTCCGATCTATTTCACTTAACAAATAGAAACGACACCTAAAATAAATTATTTTTTTTTAACATGGGCAGAGCCAAGACATTAAATCCATTATCTGAGGAGGGAAGAAATGGTTCATGAGGATATTCTAGCTAGTAATAAATTACCATGTCTGTCTTATTCTATCTGTTAAAATCTAGACTCGTATTTAGCTAAGTCAACCTATTACGGTAAAGTCATGTCTGACTTCATAAATATGAATTGGACATTTTGCTCGTTTGAAACTTGCCGGTAGACTTAGCACTGTTACATAATTATCTAACATCTCATCTACTTTTCGTATGTGCATTTGACTAAACATTTAAATTTATGTCCGATTTTTCATTTTATCAAACATACTCATTGCTCTGATTCCAAAGTACATGAAGCACTTGTGTTACCGAATTGGAAACAACGAAGGCAACACAATAATATCCCTACCAAAGACAATGGAAAAAGTAATAAAAATATCTTCTATATTTATTCGTCAAGCCGGGACTCAACCCCAGAGCCGGCAACACCTTGAAAACCGATGTGTACGCCACTCGACCACGATGTTAAACACTCTATTATTCTTTGATTTAGGCAGAAGAAAACAAGTAAATCATGAAAATTGTAGTGCCAACTTTCACCTGAACTCTTTTTATAAAAAATAACAGCGATAGTGGGGTGAGGGTTCTAGAAATTTGTACTCCCATCTGTGAGTACCATGAGTACTCACAGATGGGAGTACAAATTTCTAGAACTCAATATACCACACTAAAGTTTTGAGTTAGACATTTGGACAGATACGTCGATTGTAGCAATTTACATAGTGAATCTACGAGGACGTTGTGCGATAGCTGAGTGGTTGGGTGATTGGATTTCGAATCAGGAAAATGAGTTCGATCTCCGGGAGAAGACTTGTTCCAACACGACTTTTAGTTTTTATTATATTTTTATTAAGACGGCGACACTCTCATCACGTCTCACGTGGACCTTAATAATATAATAAAATGGGTTGGTGATGGGTGACATAGACAAGACCTCTGTCTCCTCCCGTATTAGGCAAGTGCGTGAACACGTAGACGAGTATGTTGAGTAATAACAACAAGTCAGGTTATATACTCGTACATTCTAAAACGATGTACCTGAGATTGCAAGTGTAACATGGTTATTGCATCAGCTAATACAAAACCAACCGCTATTTAAACCTCCGGTAAATTGAATTGTCAAACACTGACAGCATTACTTTACATTGGATTGCGAGCCATTAAGGTAAAATTGTCGCAGTTAATCATACGGAATAATTTCCTACCGACTTAAGTATTGCAATAAAGTTACACCTCTTTAAACTATAATTCCTTCCAGATTTGTTAACCAGCTCTGCTCAGCTCCAAAACGAAAGGCAAGCTTGGAATTGACCCTTTCAGGTTGTTTTAACTCGGTGATATTTATTAAAGGAATAAGTACATCTCAACCTCAATTAAAATATGAATGATAAAAATGTATGGATAGTCACGGTAGCCGAGTGGTCGGAATTTCGTGTCGAAAGACCCGAGTTCGATCCCCAGGTGGCAGGCTCGTACCAAAGGGTTTTTTCAAAACTTATGTATAGGTAATTATATCGTTGGCTTGGACATTGAGACGGCGATGGCTCACCACCCGTCCTGTTGTCCCAAAAATATCTCCGGTGGAAAGTGGGTCTAAACGACTTAATTGTCTAAACCTCTGTCTAACTCTGTATTGTGAATGGCGTGAAGATATATCGTGAATAATCCCGTGATAGGGTATGTGAAAGAACGTCAGTGAAGTGTAGGAAGTAAACTGATTGAGATAATGTTGCCAGCGTTCTTGGTACCATGCAACAAGGAGTAGGGCTCTACGATTATAATAGTTTTAGTTAATAAGTACTGTAAATATTAACATAATTTTGTTTCTGTAAATATAGTATAGTTCAGATAATGTATACATGGGATAATTTTCATATATTTATTTATAAAAATTATTTTATGTAAACATTGTGAGAATGTGAGAACGAATAACTATAAATAAATGTTTAATCTGTTGCTTTAATCTTTTATTTATTTTTACTTATCAATACCACTCTTTACTCTTTTATTACCACTACAACGCGACAATATAAACATTACAATTTTATTGATACTAACTACCTCAAGCCTGGATAAATATTAAAATTATTTTGTGCAATCCAATCGAATTCGTCTTGTCTCTTACAGTGCTCTTGTGTGAATCGCAGTAAGTTTTAAAATATGAATTAACTTCAATGAATCAAATTCATCAAACATTCATCAAAATTGTTTGCATAACAGAGTACGCAGAAGAATGCAGAAAGAAAAACATTTTTAAATTTGCGTTAACTCTTAAATTCCGTGAACCATGAAAGTGCCTTTTGGATAAACTTTGAGATTAAAATCCCGGTATCTATAGGGCGCTGAAATCCAAATCGTCACGTTACTAGTCACTTCAATAATGTACTCCATAAGCTGTTGGGTCCTCATTGGTAAGTTTGGTTTTGTAAATAGTTATGTAGAGATTTAGTTTTGTGGTATAAGATTACATTACCTGATAAAACTAAACACTTCACTTGTTTTCATTTTTATTTTTCAGCCCTGCTCAGAGCTACGTGCGACCACCTTCTGGGTCAGGCGACAGTATGTGAATCTTTATGGAATCCTTTACCTGCCAACATTCCCAAGAACGGACTGACTGCGGTCTATGAACCATTACCCAACGTCTTGCAATACAGCTGGCAAAATACTCCAGCTGCCGCTCTAACTCAATCAACCATTTGCGAGTCAGTTCCTAATGGGAATGGAATTTGCGTGCCATACGATCTACCCTACCCAAGTTATAGGGTCATCTAATGGATGTGACAGTTCATCAAATCTTGCTGGACTTGAGAGCCTCCTTAGCAACTTATAGGTTGACTACGGATATGTTCTACGGTCAACCCATTTTAGGAGAGACAACAGTATGTGACAGCCGATCGCCCAACGTCATGTGCTACAGACTCCTGGCGTGTCGGTCGCCAATGGATTTGGATCCACTGCACCATCTACTGTATGTGAATATTCATGTAATGATGTGGGTGTGAACCCGCTGATACTTCCGTGTAGAAACATTGCAATTAACGCTCAATGTTCCTTCTCCTACGCAAACTATGACACAAATGCGCAACACCTTCCTATAGTTGAGCGCACTGACCGCGTTTGCGAAACAAAATCAGAAATCGTGTCATTCTATAAGATATGAACCTAATATTTACCACGGAAATGGATTAGGGACCTTTGATGTAAATTATATTTGTGCTATTTGCTTTATGGTATTATTTGAATCAAAACTTTCCGATTTGATTAATAATATATAACGTTATTTTCAATTACGTGTTTATGAATAAAATTCATTATTCTTTTCCTTTTATTAATCTCATATCTAGATTTTTAGTTTGACTACTGTTCCCAACTCCGGGCTGCAGCACCAGTGCGGGTTTCCGGACATCCCCGAAATAATATATTTTAAATTATTACCGTCACTATATTTTCTTCCTTGCGGCATACGTAAAATTCAGCAATTGACAATTTTAGTGGTGCCTGGGGATCGAAACTGAGTCACTCGCGTACAAATCAAGCGCTCTGACCACTAGTCTACCACAGATTATTTTTAAGACAAAGTAGGTGTATGGTGCTAAAACTGGTTAGAAAAGTAATTTGAAATTACAAAACTATTTCCATATTTTACTCATTTAGTGTAAAGTTCCACAGTATTCGGATCTACATTTCAGATATTCCGATAAGTTTCTGAGCCGTCCCTGCCGAAGTTTATTTACAGAGATGCGACTATTTAAAACGTATGTTTGTTTGTTAGGAATTTGATTTTTACGTACTTGAGATTTTTGCGTATGTTTATATGATGGCAAAATTTCGAGGAATTCGAGTTTTTTAGGCATATCATATACATTTAAAATATTATGGGTATTACATTATATATAGGTTAATGTACAGAATTTATGTACTTTAAAATAAAAAATATAAAGTTGTGCATAAATCCATAAAACGTAGGAGCCAGTGAGTGCAGACTTGTCTGGTTCCTGCAGGAGATGGATGATGTTGACAATTAATTAGTGCTTCTCTTAAAAAGAGTGCTAAATAACAATATCCTATCATATTCTAAGTAAATTTCTTAAAAGTTTAAATTTTACCTAAAAATTTCAAAGTTACTTAAAAATAACATTAAACTATTTTTAGTAAATTGTTTTCTAACAATTATAAACAGATATATACACACATAGGGTCAACGTCACATACATTGCTATAATTCCAAAGTAAGTTCCATCATCAATCCAAAGAATGCGCTACAAATTACAAGACCCGAGAAAATGTACAAAGAGTGGTTTTTTCTACATTGTCCGTGATTCGGACCTGAGACATGAGAGATACATACATCATTAAAACATACTACCTCTGTGGGCGGGGAACACACGGGGTGTTCGCCACTCGTCCACGGAGGTAGTCTAAAAGCTGGTGAATTATTCTAATTAACAACACCTATTATTGACATAGATTCTGGTATTTGAAAGGGACGAAGAAAGAATGAAGTGCGAAATTTGGGTAAATCACGAATGTCCAGAACAGGTGAATGAAATTGTATACTTGGGGAGTACGTTTTGCCGGGATGGAAGATGTGATTTAGATGTGGACAGGCGTGTCACTGCCGGGAACAAAGTCAATGGTGCCCTGACTGCGTTAATCAAAAGGCAAGGCGTTGTGAAAAGTGCACGCCTTGCAATACATAACGCAGTGTTGGTACCGACTTTGTTATATGGCAGCGAAACCTGGGTATGCTTGAAGAAGCATACAAGCAGGTTGAATGCAGTGGAGATACGATCTCTTCGTACAATGTGCGGCCTTACTATGGCTGACCGAAAGCGAAACGAAGAGATTCGCAATATAGCAGGTTTGAAAGATGACCTTGTCTCAAAATGGATAAGGGCGTGCTTCGATGGTTTGGGCACGTTGAGCGAATGAAGGAATACCGAATGGTGAAGAAAATATGTAGCGCGAAAGTTAATATTAAAAGGTGTCGAGGTAGACCGAGACTAACTGTCGAAGACCATGTGAGCAAATTGCTCGAAGAGGGGAGGGTCAAGAGTACTCGGATACCTAGGCGTGCATCGGACGATAATGAATCTGAAAGAAAGGATCGTGAATTGGCGATCTGTTCTCTCTGGCTACCCTGTCAGGGATTGTGTATGAAGATAAATAAATAAATAATAAATAATATGATATTACGAATTTTAGAACATTGCGAATCCTCACGGATCAATGCTCCCGATATATGAAAACTTATGTAAAAATCTTCACGCCGTTCCCAACGCAGGGGTAGACAGAGGTCTATTCTAGACAATAAAGTCTCTTCGACCCACCTTCCATCGAAGATATTTTCGAGTCAACGTGACAGAAGGTGATCCCATCGCCGTCTTTGTGTCCAAGCCAACAATATAAATCGGACATAAGTTTTGAAAAGTACCGCATTAGTACGAGCTTTGGGATCGAACTCGGGTCTCTTGACCCGAATTATGATCACTCAACCACTGTTATGTTATTCTATATTGTGACTATTCTATTATTCAATATTGTTAATTTAATGAACATGTTAGTATCAATATAAGTCACGATAACCGAGTGGTTATCGTTGAATACAATCGAATTAAATTAAAGCTTAATGAGGTCAACTGGCACTCTGTACTCTCATATGATGACGTCGACAAAAATTTAGATGCCTTTTATCACACACTTAATGATATCATACGTAAATATACCCCTTTCATTAAATATAAAAATCATTCACATCCTTCATGGTTTTCTGTGCCGCTAGGCTTTCTCACTTCTTCACAGCAAGGCTTTCTCAAAACAAATCTACAATAAGCAACTTGCTGGAATATAAAAACTACTTGTGCAATTCTTTCTCCAAACGTGGTCAAGTCGACTCCATATATACCGATTTTTCGAAAGCATTTGATAAGGTTCCACATGACTTACTGTGCTCCAAGCTGAAATGGTATGGTATACAGGGTAGCTTACTTCGCTGGGTACAGTCTTATCTATTACGTCGAAGTCAATTGGTAGCCATTAGAGGGTTAATGTCTTCCCAGTCACAATTACCTCAGGGATTCCACAAGGTTCCCATCTCGGGCCACTCCTTTTTTATATTTTTATTAATGATCTGGTCAAACACCTTACTTGTCCAAGTTTACTCTATGCTGATGATTTGAAAATTTTTAACCTTATTCGAGAAAAGAAAGACTCGGACTTACTCCATGATAACTTAAGGTTCATTGAGACTTGTTGTAGGAAAACAAAATGTAAAAATGTAAATGTACCTAAATGTAAAAAGTGCTTCATCATATCGTTTACTAATAAAAGGCGGAAACAAGATTTCTCGTATTCCCTCGATGGACAAATTCTGCAACGTCGGACCGTAGTTAAAGATCTGGGTGTCTATTTGATGATAAATTAACTTTTTGCGAGCATTATAATGAGATAATTAACAAATCACACCAATTAAAAGGGTTTATCTATCGTTTGGCTAAAGAATTCAAAACACAACAAAGTTACCTCCAATTATATTACAGCCTTGTAAGAAATATCTTAGAATACGGATCTATAATTTGGTCACCACACTACGGGATTCATAAAAATAGGATTGAGGGAGTTCAAAAGAAATTTCTAAAATATTAAGCTATAGAAATAGTTTTGTACGAGTTTAATTTTCGGCCTTGGCCGAAAATTAAACTCGTACGAAACGTGACTCAGATATTTTGAAGTAACCTCTCTAGAAAATCTACGTAAACGGCAAGATACACTACACAAAACCGTCCATTCCAGCATAAACACTCCTACCCTTCTCGCGCAATTGGATCTAAATACAAGATACCAAACACGTTACCCAAAACCATTTCAGCTTAACTGTTACAGTAATAACACCTCACATTATAATCCCTTTGTGCGTATGCGTAGATTATATAATAATTTTGCCTCCGATCTGGACATTTTCAATACTCGTTATGAAAAATTTAATAGTCGAATATCAAATTATTACAGTTACTCAATATTGGTAATTGTATGTGTACAATATGAAAATGTGTCTGTATGTGTGTATGTATTTTTTATATACTTGTAAGTGTGTGCGCAGTTGTAATTATGAGTTTTTCTCTATGTATAATAAATAGTTAATATATGTTATCGCGCTAGTAAACCATGCTGTGTACATATACGTTGGTTTATAATCTAGTTTTACAATAGTAAATAAGTAAGTAAAGTCTCAATCACGATTGTAAAATGTTTTATGTACCATAATAAACTAAAAAAATGGCTATGTCTCAATACACTGCTCACGGACACTAAGCTAGTCCGCGCATTGTGTGGAAATACAAACAGCGGTTTGTGTGCACGAAGACGTTTCATTTCTTGGTTGAAGGCGTGTTAGCTGCGTCTCGTTGTATGAAAAGTAATGAAGTTGCTATTATTATTGTTATGTATGTAAGATGCGACCGTGATTGAAATAAATCAGTGTGTTACCAGCCACAGAGCGTTTCACTCGTATTCCCCGCAACAATATCTAACAATTATACGATTATTTTATGATCAACTATGGTGGTTTCTAATACGTGACTATATCTGTTGTAGATCAGAAAGCTAGCGCTACTGTATATTCAAGTGTATGATACCATATACTCAGTCAAAACGACATGACACTGTTATGTTGTCCCAAAAATGTCTTATATGCAATGTGAGTTGAAAGCATTAAATCTCTGTCTACCCCAGTATTGAGCATGGCTTGAAGATATTTACTATAATACAGATCGCCGGGTCGTCGGTCGGTTTCGTCTGGTGAGTGCAGGTAACCGGAGGCCCACCTCTGGTATTGCGGGTAATCATGGGCGGCGGTAATCACTTAACATCTCGTGAGCCACCTGCTCGTTTGCCACCCTTTTCTATAAAAATGGAAGAAAAAAATACGGCGAGGAAGGGAGTCAAGTAATCCTTTGGTAATCTCAATCTCCTATCAAAACGAAGAACGGAATGACTTTAAATAACAGCGGTATTATGTGTCGACCTGATAGCCTTGTCGGCAGTGACCTTGCCGTCGGAGGTAGGGTTGCGGGTTCAAACTCTGCTGGGGACTAACGTTTTTGAACATGAAAGCTTTTACTAGAGTACAGATACTTATGTTTATATATAGATAGGCTATGACGACCTCCGTGGACGAGTGGCGTAAACACTGATTTTCAAGGTCCCGGGTTCGATTCCCAGTCGGATGAATTTAGAAAAACCACTTTTTGTACATTTTCCCACACCCGAGTCTGGGTGTTTGTGGTAAAATAATCTTCACGCAATTCCCAATACAGGGGTAGACAGAGGTCAAGTCTAGACAATTAAGTCCCTTTGACCCACCTTCCACCGAAGTTTTTTCAGGACAACGTGACAGGTGGTGAGCCCGTCGCCGTCTTTATGTCCAAGCCAACGATGAAATTCGTACATAAGTTTTGAAAAACTCATTGGTACTGCCCCTGGGGATCGAACTCAGGTCTCTCGACTCGAAATTCCGAACACCCAACAACTTGGCTATCGTGACTTATAAATATATGGTGCTTGTGGTGCCTTCGTTGTTTCCGATTCCCGTACTTTAAGTGCTTTAGCATCTTATATTGCGATAGGAGCAATGTATGTGATGTCCCTATCTATGTATGTATGTATTTATTTATTTATTATATAAATTGGATCAAAAGGAACAAACTATCGAGAACGCTGAGTGTATATACTGAGAGTATTAGGTAATAGGTAAAGGTATACTGTCGTAAGTGATGACGATATAATAATTAAATAAATTTAATGATGAATGAACCAAGCGATTCATTTTAAACGTGAACTCAATTTAAAAGTTCAGAAGTTATTTCACATTCTCTCATTCAATATAAAACTTTTATAAAATAGAAAAGTTTCGTTCAATTCAAGAATCATATAAGTTAAACTTGTTTATTATAACACAAACTATTCAGACATTCTGTGCCTCTCATCTGTACACTGCGCCATTGAAAAGCACTTAATTAATTCAGCTTTTATTAAAAGCCTTGCGCCTGCGAAATGTTTCTTTTTTTTTGTCTGTATATTGATTAAACTGAACAGGAAACTAACTAAAAAAATTGGCATAAACTATTTCAAAGGATTAATTTAAAATAAACATGAACTTGAGTACAAGAAAAAATATGTTTAAAAAGGATTTTTTAAAATGCCACAACTTTTTGGGCTACTGGCTAAGGGATACCTATAATATATAAAGAACGAAATTTCAGCATGTGCGAAGTATCCGGTACTACGATCGCTAATCCGTTTGCTAAGTAAGCTAAGTAGCCGTATCTTATGTCCCGGAGAGGCACAGTGTGTCCAGTAGAGGCAGTTATGTAAACATGCATCACGTAGTTAAATGGTAATTTTATGTCACCTAGACCATGTCGTATACAAAAATTCTTTGTATCAATCCGAAAAACATATGAAAATCCGCTTTATACTTTTGTATAAAGTAAAATCTTCTTCTTCTTCTTCCTGCCCTTATCCCATGCTATGTGGGTCGGCACAACATGTCTTCTTCTTCCACTCTCCTCTATTTCCCGTCATGTCAATACTCACTCCTTTATTTCTCATGTCTTCTTTCACACAATCCATCCATCGTTTTTTTGGTCTCCCCATAGCTCTTCGTCCATCCTCACTCATCTCTAACATTCTTTTACCTATATTACATTCTTCCCTCCTCATTACATGCCCGAACCATGCTAACCTACCACTCTTCATTTTCTCTGTCACTGGTGCTACTTTCAAGCTTCCCTTATATACTCATTCTTTATGCGATCTTTTCTATTCACTCCAAACATCCATCTCAACATTCTCATCTCTGCAGCATGCATGTATAAAGTAAAATAAAGTGTACTTTTTACCTGGAAGGGCGTGAAGATATTTTTATATTTTCTTCTTTTAACTGGACCGTAAATAAAAAAAAAAATGAAATAATTATTTAATTCGCATATAACTAATAAAAGGCTAAGCCACTGCGAATTGAGGCCGAGTTTAGTGAGTTCATACAATTCCATTATTGTCTTGAACATAAAGAAAAATGTATCTGAGAAGTAAGTCAAAGGAACTAAACTCTGATCTGATGATGTTCTGCGGTTTTGACTGTAATGAGCTTGATGACAATAGGCAGAAAATAATTATGGTTTTGCGTGAACTTATTTGATTTGCGGCTTCGAGTGAACTCGACGAGTCACGATAGGTTTTGTGATCAGGTATGTAAATCTTCTTTTAACATTTCAAATCAGCGAATTGAGCTGCACCATTGCGAATGAGGATATCGTTTGTCACGAGTCTGAATTTTAAAAGTCCCTGGAGCGCGCGGCCGCTGTCAGCTGCACTGGAGTTGTATGTGCAATGTTGTCGCTGCACTTGCCTGCGCTGCATCCGTATGAAATACGATGCGCCTTGTATTGACATGCTTATCCAACAAATGTAGATTTTATGTTAAATAAAGTAATGATAGTTCAGTGGTCAGGCGAATGGAATTCGAATCAGGAGACTCGAATTATATATCAAAATGAAGGCTCCTACAATTTTTTTTGTTTTGTTTTGGAAACTTTGTTCGATTGTAACGTTGGAGAATACTCTAGTTCTAATATATCTATATCTCTTGTTCTAATATTGTCCTTCATTCAATGTAGAAGCGTGCTCGATGCGACCCCTGCCAGCCCTTTTCAGGGCTGCAATTCTGGAAGTCCTAACCCACGATGGCATGGGTGCGCATGCCATCGTGAATTAGGGCTTCCCCAAGGCGACATCAGTTTATCCCCGTTGGTGTGAAATGCAGTGCATAAAGTGGCAATGAGAACCATGATGTCGTGTGTTTGTCGGAGGCCAAACGGAAGGGCAGTGGAACAAAAGAGCTCCCTGGCGGGGCGTTAGCTCTATGGTCCGGAATCCCGGAGAGCGGGAGCGCCTGCCAGGGAGTGGGGTGCTGCTGTCGTCTCGATTGGTCGATGTTATGATTGAATATAAGGATTGTGAACTCAAGTCTTCTCTGGGTTCGCTTTAAATTGAACTGACGAAGTTGGCTGTCTATGCGCCGGTAGCTTCGTTGTCCAGAGCTGAACTGGAGGAGTTTTGGGCATACACTGCTACATTCTGTAAGTGAAGTTCTAGATATGGTTAGAGGAAACGAAATCATTGTTGTATGTGATGATTTGAATGGAGTCTGATTTGAGTTTCTGGTATAATATAATTTTAGAATAATTATTATAGAATATAATTTTAGAATAATTATAAATATAATATAATTTTAGAAAAATCAAATTTCTTTTGACGTTGAAAATCCTTCTATATCAACTCGTCGCTATAACAAATTACTTTCTCGATCGGTAATGCACTGATGTAGACCGATGACGGGTGGCGGCCTCTAGGGTGCGAGATGTCTGGTACTGCAATTGATAATCCGTTAAAAAAGCACTTAACTTACATGTCTTTTTGCCGATGTTAAATAAATTTACATATCCTAAACATTAGTCGGAAAGTAAAATCTGAGAAAAGTCTTATTCAGTAAAACTTTATTTCACCAAAGTTTGTTAGAGGTAAGGTTACCGTGAAAGAAGAGCTCCGAACGCAAACCGAAGTGGTACTTTGGTTAAGTCTGCACTGTATTTCAAAATCCTGTATTTTTTGAGTTTTAACTATTACAGTTCAGTGGAAGGAACCTGGAGACTAGGCAATCATGAACATCAGTCAGACAAATCAATAAATGAAAAATCATTGAATTGTACTGTTCATTGTAATGTTCATTCTGTTGTTTTTTTTCTATATGTAAGTTGTACTTACAACTTACCAAGTGCATGGTTTGTTTCTATGCACTGAACTTTTGGTCGCTGGTAACTTTAACTTTAAGTATTATAATTATTTCTTAAACTTTACAATTTAACGCGAGTTTAGGTTAATAAATAAAATACAAAAATCGATAAAATAGATGCAATGGGTTCACGTAAATACATAATTATCTCAGATATCAATGTATTATCTGCGTTCATCTAATCTTACTTTAAGATTCCCAGAAATCCGGCTATGTACGGCGCTATTAAAATTAATATCAGTAATTTGAATGGTGGTTTAAGCAGCTAATCAAACATCGGCAAACCTGCACGTCTGAGAAAAAATTTAATATCTAAAAGAATTAATAAGTTCCTAAACATTCTCATTACCCGCGTTAAATTAAGTCACAATAGCTTAGAGTTTGGGTTATCGTAATTCAAATCAAGAGACCCAAGATCGATCCCCAGGTGGTAGGCTCGTACTAATGGACTTTTCAAAACTTATGTCTTTAGTGGAAGGTGGCTCGAAAGGACTTAATTGTCTATATCTCTATCTAACCCAGTATTGGGAATGGCGTAAATATATTTTATAATAGTGTCCTCTAGCGAGATTTGAACCCACAACCCTTAGCTTTGAAGGCACTGTGACTTTCAATTAGGCTATCGGGTCGTATTTTATGGCCCTCTGTTAATAGTGAGTTTTGCAAATTACAGCTTAATATTCATGACTTTTCATAAATAAATAATAAAAAATATCTTCACGCAATTCCCAATACATGGGTAGACAGAGGTCTAGTCTAGACAATTAAGTCCTTTCGACCCACCTTTCACCGAAGATATTTTCGGGACAACGTGACAGGTGGTGAGCCCGATGCTGTCTTTATGCCCAAGCCAATGATATAATTCGTACATAAGTTTTTGAAAACCCATAGGTACGAGCCTGCCACATGTGGATCGAACTCGGGTCTCTCGACTCGAAATTCCGACCACCCAATGACTCGGCTATCATGACTTTTTAGTCAGGAAATATTAATAAGATAACGCCTACTAATTCATTACGCAATTTTTATTTTTGTAAAGCATGTAAACGCCAACTAATTCATTATCCCGAACTTTTGTCATTAAAATTAAAGAGGAAAAAGAGAATTTCTGTCTGCAGTGTATTTTTATTATTATTGTATAATAAATAAATATTTTGATTAATAATAAATAAATGTTATGAAAAATGTTTCACACGGTGGCTTGGAGGTAAGAGCGTTGCCACGGTTTGAATCCCGCCCATGTCAGATGAAATTTTAAATAATGTTTTCTCTTTAATTTAATCACATAAAAGTATCAGCATAACAAATATGCGTAAATAATCAATAAAATTTTATAATGTTCTAACAAATTCCGCATTTTATTTCACGCTATTGCAGTGAACACAGAACGGAAGTGCGTGTGCAGTCGTTTCTAAATACTTGACACGGTGCGTTTGTTTTGTTGTGACCACGATGCGTGTTTGCGGATAGTTCGTGTTTAGATAATGTTGGTTCGGGAGTCACGCGCTCCTTAATATTAATGTATTTCCTTACTTCTGTTCGAAAGATGGCCATAACAACAGGCAGGACATCGTCACCCAGGTTCTATGAGTAATACATATCATTACGATTTAAATATTTAATTAATTTCTCGTCGAGTTTCATCGCGTGCTATATAATATAATTTTTTTTCCATAAATTTTCCTTTTTGTATTTCGTTCAATAGTTCAACTTTCAAGTTCTACAAGTTAAGTACATATTTACAATTTGAACATTTAAAGTGCTATGAATCAACAAGTTGACCTAGTTATGTTATAACAAGCGCGATGTTTACGATAGAGCGATAGAGATAGAGATAAACGTGCCGTTGTATTATGAACAGGTTGATTCAATAAAGTTTTACCTACCGATTTTATTACCTTAATATTCTTATACACATTTAAAAGATACATATTTCCCTTATCTTAGTGTAGTGTTGAATGTATTGGTGTATTTGTGTAAATCATTGCAAACGCGAACAAAATCTGTATTGTATTGTAAACTAAATCTTTAAAAATTTTTGTTTCTGTTTATCTTATACTTTAATTTCATACCTTCGTAGGCGGTAGAATTCTGAAACTTTATGAAACTGAAAGAGTTTACATTAATTAGAGTTATGAAGTTAATATGTACTAGATAAAAACACTAAAAATGTAGATAAAGTGGTTTTTCTACATTGACCCGTCCGGACAACATGACAGGTGGTGAGCCCGTCGCCGTCTTTTATATCCGAGCCAAAATATAAATGGTATATATGTTTTTGAAAAAACCCATTAGTTAATCCAAAAGACTCGTACGAACTCTTGACTCGAATTCCAATCACCCAGACACAAGGTTTTAGTTATAGCTCCTAGACACTCGCGGAGTGTGAGGCATTTCAGCAGAAGTCAGGGACGCGCTCCAGCGCGGACACGAGTTATTCCTATAGTGTATGGTACAGTTGATGTTATGTAGCTGTTTATGGTATATATAGCTTACATATACAATCTTATCTAAAACACAGATTTATTGCAAAATTTAAAGAAAATACTTTTCTATAAATAACATCTGATAAATAATTTTAGTATCAAACAATTTGATATTGAAATTATGAGATAAACCATTTTACTACTAATTTCCTTGAGGAGAACTATAAGTTTGTTATTAATGCTTTCACTAATGGACGCGGGAGATAAGCCAAAGCGTATTAAACTAACGTGGGATGTGATTAAATTAATCAGCTGCTTAAAACTTTAATGAAACTTCTGTATATCCTTTCCAATAAAAACATTTTTTCAAATCCTTTTATAAGGAACGTCATACTGAGAATCCTTTTTTAAGACGCTTAAAAATCGAATGATAGGAAAAGAAAGATCAATTATTTTAATTACTTGTTGATGCACAAATAATGTCAAGTTTAAAGTGCTTTTTCAGTTTCATTTTACATTTTACATTTACAGCAATTCAAAATGTTCAACAATATACATCTCGCCACGCCAGCCGCGTTCTGAAAACTGAGTTATTAATATAAGTCGTGAGCCGAACACCTAACAAAATACAATCTATACAGCCCTACTAATACATTCGAAAACTGATTTGAATTCCTAGCCTTGGGATAAATTATCGCGCCCGCTCCATGCCTTAACTATTTGTACGACTAAAACAAATGAACATGTGATGACTAGCAGGTATTAACTTTGTAATTCTGTATTTGAAGTTAATGTAAATTTATATGTTCAAAAGTATCAAAACTCAGCCGGTTCGTGTTTATTACAACTACTAAAATAACATTTAGTTAATGGTTAATAGAAAGGGATTGGCAGAATTTTCCGCTGATGTGTTGCGTTTTACAACTGGTCGCAATGTTTAATGGATTTTATTGAGGCCAATGGAGATAATTTCAAATGAGTGTCATATTTTTATAGAAAAGGGAGGAAACGAGCAGGTGGCTCACATGATGGTAAGTGATTACCACAGCCCATGTACACCTGCAATACCAGAGGCATAGCAGATGCGTTGCCGGCCTTTGAAAATCGTTATATTTTGATAGTGTATTTTTATATCACTATTTATTTTATATTAATATGTATTTTAGTAATGTTTGAACTGGTGTACGGTGTGTGATTACGATAGCCGAGTGGAATTCGAATCTTCACTCTGTTCTCAAAAATGAGATAGACAGAGGTCCAGAAAATAAAATCCTTTTGACCCACCTTTCACCGAAGATATTTTAGGACAACGTGACAGGTGGTGAGCCCGAGGCCTTAATGTCCAAGTCAATGATATAAATCGTAAAAAGTTTTTGAAACAACTTTTGGTACGAGCTACCAACGGCTATCGCTACTTTGCAATATCTAGATTATACACACGTATAATTTTTAGGTAGGTATTTTTTATCTCAAGATTAATACTAACAAAAATTATATTAAAAATATGGGCGAATAATAATTTTAGTTTAAAACAAAATTCCATTACGATTTCATTTTCTTTTTTAGGAATCCAATTCCAGGAAAGGGTTTTTCAACCTTCGAGTATTTTCATTTAATTGAGTGAAGAAATGTGTGATTACAAGACGTGGCCTTGTGTAAGCACTTGCAATTGAATCGCATCGCAAATATTTCTCCACCGAAGAAATCGCAATTTAGAGGCGAGAATAAAATACTTTTTGTATTATTTGTAAAACTTATCTGTGTTTAATTTCTTAAAAAAATATCTTCACGCAATTCCTAATATAAGGGTAGACAGAGGTCGAGTCTAGACAATTAAGTCCCTTCGACCCACCTTCCACCGAAGATATTTTCGGGACAACGTGACAGGTGGTGAGCCCGTCGCCGTCTTTATGTCCAAGCCAACGATATTCGTACATAAGTTTTTGAAAACCCATTGGTACGAGCCTACCAACAGGGATCGAACTCGGGTCTATTGACTCGAAATTACGACCACCCAACGACTCGGCTACCGTGACTTTTTATTTCTTACACTGTTTTTATCTGTTCCTCCTATCTAATCGTCAGTGAATGTGCGTGACGATATTTATGTATTCCTCATCATCATCACTATAACAGCCTATCAGAAGTCCACCGCTGAACATAGGTCTCCCCAAAGATTACCAAATAGAGCGGTCTTGTGCCATGTGCATCCATCGCCTCGTCGCTACATCTTGTGGGAGGTTCGTCTTACGATGCGCTATGAGGTTGCCACTGAGAGTCTTTATTTCCCAACGCGCGGCAGTGAAAACCAAAAAACTTCGATTGCCAAATATGAGAGATTTATATATTCATTTTTCTTTATATTTTTGTACAGCCTGAGTTTTATATAAAAGTCTGTCTTAGTCGAATGGAGCACAAAAATTCCGGAGATCTAGTCTTGAACGACTGGCATTGACTGAATTGCCCGTGAATATGTCGCCGCAGTGTCCAAGTCAACAGAACAAAACGTAGGAAAGCTTCAAAACTTTTGTTTATAAATATTGATTAGTTGTTAAAGTACGATCATACCATAGCTAGAATCGAAGTGGGTCGTCTAGGTGTCAATTTTGTTGACCTGGTAATGCAGCTGGTGCTTTGCCCTCTAAGTAGATGAGTTTAAAACCCGTTATATGCATATATATATAACGGGTTAATTATGAATAGTTTTACACTCATTATGGATGTTTTAATGTGTATAAGACTATTCACAAATGTGTTAAGGTGTAAACAGTATATTATCACAATTCATTTAACTCTGAATCATTTTAGGGTGACCCACGCGCTCAGTTCGTTGGTGAAAGTTGAATATTATATTATATATAAGTGCAAAATGAAGTAGACCGGTGACCGGGTAGCCACGTGTAAGATGTGCGGTGTCTGGTACTGCGATCGCTAATCCGTTTGTCAAGCATAGCGATTATGGAAAATCCTCCTTTTATGGGCTTGTACAGATCGTTATGTATATATGTGCATGTGCCACTTTGCGGACACAATAACACGTCAAGTGTTGCACCACGCCGCGCTGTTACGTCATACCGCGTAACCACACGTAGAAGATGGCCTTTGTATATTATAAGACAAGGCTTTAACGTATTTTTGTCTGTTGTATTTATTTATGCCTTATTGTATACCTTAAAACTAAAATTATACAAAAGGCGGACTTTGCTTTTAGCATTCTCTGCCAGTCAACCCGAGGCGAAGGAAAATATTGTTTCGGTGCTTTAAAATGGGTTCAATGTGAAAAAAATATCTTCACGCAATTCCTAATATAAGGGTAGACAGAGGTCTAGTCTAGACAATTAAGTTTCTTTGACCCACCTTCCACCGAAGATATTTTCGGGACAACGTGACAGGTGGTGAACCCGACGTCGTCTGTATGTCTAAGCCAACGATATAATTCGTACATAAGCTTTTGAAAACCCCATTGGTATGAGCCATCCACCTGGGGATCGAACTCGGGTCTCTTGACTCGAAATTCCGACCACCGTAATATGAAAAGCCTTAAAAATGTAGATATTGACAAACGCTGACTGACATTAATTGACATTGAACATTGAATGAACTTCGATTGACTTGGTGACAAACATTAATAAAAAACGAAGTAAATATAATAGCTCAATAATATAAATGATGCCAGTATGGGACACAAACAATTTTTTTTCAAATAAAACGATTTTTAGATTATATCGCGTTTTTAATTACTTTTACAAACTATTTTTACTTCCTGTAAAGCATCCGAAATGCTTTACAGCATCCGTGGTCACGACGGGACTTCGGTCGGTTTGTAAAACTAATTAAAACGCGTTAAAATCCGAAAATCATTTTATTTAAAATGTGTAGTATTCGCGTAAATACAAGAAATCATTATGTACTTGTTCAAACTTAAATACTATTACTTATTAATGTCCTTTGGAACTAAATTAATGTTTGAAACGGCGGTCACTAAAAATTTGTACCTGTTTATTTTGTTAGGTTATGTACTCCGTTATTTATATTTCATAGTGTTAAGCATTCTGGTAAATTCCACTGACTCATTACCTAGTATACCAACAATCTATGATGTGTCGTGCAGCTGCCTCCGCCTAAACAGCTGCGCTGCGATGACGTTGAGCAACGACGTCAGTGCAGCCATTAGCAGCCGCATGTGTGTCTCTGCACACTACTCTGTGCTGTGGCTCTGTGTGCGCTGAGGACGTATGCTGTCATTAGATACATACATACATACATACATACATACATACATAACGGCCTGTTAAAAATCATTCGGGAGATAAACTGACTTAAATATACATATATCTTATTTATTATAAAATTGTAAAGTGGTAATGTCTGAACCTTGAAGATAATTGAGTGAAAACAAGTGGATATATATTATTAGGAGGTGTTCGAACCCAAAACAACAATTTTTAGAATTCTTGTTTGTTTGTTCGGGGTTGGCGCTTAAACCGCTAAACGAAGTCTCATTTTGTTTTCATGGTTCAATGTATTCTTTTCCAACTTAACTTAAAACTGGTGCAATTATTATTGTAATCGGTTCAGTATTACAGAAGATAAAGCTTGAGCTCTCATAAGTAGGAGTCACCATACAGTACAAAGGTCAAGTTAAAATGGAACTATTATTTTGGTAAATTATGAACAATCTACTGAAGAAAAATTGGTCTTGGTTTCCAAAGTGTGAAACCTTATCATTCACATTACAAAACTGCTGTTTATTTCATCCTGAAACACAGGTTCCTGTGGAACACATGTAGCGAAATATCTAGGACGGATCTGGATCGAGTTTGATTTTCTAATTCTATTTTCATAACTTAAAACTGCGATATCTATATCTTTTCCCACCTATATCTTTACAAAGGAGACTAGCGTCTCGCCTGGCTTTACGCGGGTAAAAAATACACACATCTTTTTTTTGTCATCGTATAGTTCCTTCTTCTTATCCTTTAAAATTCACGAGTTTCACGACTTACAACCCCTTATTTATCCCTAAAATTCTTCTTAAGTAGATTTATATATTTACAACATAAAAGGTAATAATAGTGAAATGTTCAAGTCTTAAGCACCAGGCGTGTAGGCTCTGATTCCATTTATTATTTAGTGTGAATATTTAAGTTTATTATTTAGTTAAAAATTGACGCTAGGGTTTTTATCAGTACTAAAGATACCGCTAAAGATACTACAGAAACAGCAATTTTAAGAATGTATGTCGATATTCACCTAGTCCGGCCATAAGCTCTGTTACAAATGAAAATGCACGCATCAATAAAATTTTAAGTGCCGGCAATACTCGCTATGGACAACAAGTTGCTATGGAGTCGGTTTTTAAAAGAAATTAGAACGTTCTCAAATTTAAACTTCATTTACAAAGATATTCAAATACACATATATCACAGAAAATGACACTTTTAAAAACCAAACCTCATCACAGATCTTAATATTAGGAGACGAAATGGTCAGAGGTTTATCAAAAGAAATAAGTATGATGCTACATAGAAAATGGAACGATGTGTATACCGTTTTTCAATTGTAAAACCGCAAGCAACTGCAGCACAAGTACTAGGCAACTGTAAAAATATACTTAAACACCTTAATAAGGAAGCCATTATTATTTTAGGTATAGGTTCAAATGAAAAACTCTTACTTACTATTATTTGAATTAAGTAACGCTTTATATAAACTCAATAAATAAAAAGGGTTTGTACTGAATGTTTATGATAATCAACACTTAAATGTAAGATTACTAAATTATAGTATTAGAATAATTACTCAAAATTATTCAAATTGAACATTTATAAATACTGTAGATTATTACAAATATAATATTAAAGACACTAGAAACACATGTCAAAGTAATTTGCAACGATTGTGTTTTAAAATAAATATAGAGATAGATTACTTAACATACAGTAAGCTATATATTGTAAAGAAGAAAGCAAATACCTTGTTTTAAAAAAAAACCTTATGCTAAGCCATTTAATAATTCTTGCATAAATCAAAGTTTTACCTATAAAAGAGGTACAAAACCTTTCTACTTTGCTAGTAAATCTATAGTTGCTAAAGATAATAGTAATCTACAGTTTCTAAGATTAAAGTTATACTCATTCAAAAACAATTCCTTGGTTTTTAACATAATAAAAGATATAAAAATTACACCTACAGTTTATTTATTTATTCTTTATTGAACATTACCATAATGTAAGATCAAAAGGCGGACATAATGCTAAGAGCAATCTCTACCTTAGGGAGTGAGAAAACGATAAAGGCGGTTACGTACAATACAAAAAAATATATAAAAATGTAAAAATATAACGCTATATTAATATCTATATATAAAAGCGCAATATCTATATACACATAAATACATATTTACATACACACATACATAAATATATATATATATATATATATATATATATATATATATATATGTATATATATATATATATATATATATATATATATATATATATATATATATATATACATATATATATATATATATATATATATATATATATATATATATATATATATATATATATATATATATATATATATATATATATATATATATATATATATATATATATATATATATATATATATATATATATATATATATATATATACATACACATATACAAAAAAAACATATAACTATGAAACAAAACATATAATATATAATTAAGATGTTAATGATGACGACAAATCAGAAATTTTAAAATTTGCAGAAAATGAGCCTTAATGTTCTTTATAAATGTGGTTTTATTGCAGGGCTGTCTTAATTTTTCTGGCAGGGCATTCCATACACGCGCTGCTTGTATAGCAAACGACGAAGAAATGAAACCGGAACGGTGAAGGGAATACAGAGAGACTAACTCTCTGAAGAACCATTCGGATTTGGATTTGGAGAAAAATTCTTTCTATCGAATACACCAATCTAAAATTGACGACTTGTCAGCGAAATAACGGAAATAAAGGTAATAACCAAGATAATCAAACTAGTATTCCCTGCTTATCCACATTAGAAAACGTAAATAATCAGTACCCTGATCACCGCCACACTTTCGTAACCACAACTTTCGTATCTCATAAACTTCATATAATGCATCAAAACATAAACGGCCTTTTAATAAAGCTGATCTTTTAGCTATTTCACTACATGATTTGAATGAAAGTAAAAGAATTTGTATTGATGTTTGTATTGGGCATAATCTGCTTGAAAGTGATAAAAATATATTTAAAATACCCAACTATACACTAGCTTCTATCTTTTCACGTAAATCTAGAAAAGGGGGTCTTGCATACTGGTACGAAACAATCATAGTTATAAAGCATTACACGACTTGTCATACTTTAGCATTGCTAATATTATAGAATGTAGCGGCATACAACTTTTAGAGCATAATATAATAGTTATATGTATTTACAGACCTCCTAAATCAGACAATTTAACCGTTGACTTATTCTTTAATAAAATATATGAAATACTTGAAAATATTGTTTTAACTAAAAAATAAATTAGTAATTTGTGGTGACATTAATATTGACAGAATGAAAAGGTGCAAAATTACTAATTAATTAGAGGATTTACTAGCAGGATATAATCTAAAGTTACTTCTAAATTTAAAAAAGGGAAAAGTGGGTAGATGTGAATAAACTAGACACATACTTTGTCCGAGATTATTTTAATTTGGTGGTAAATTAAAGTATTTTGTGGTTCGATTAAATATATTTCTGCTACTTTCTATTATCTTTCTTGTATATTGTGTGGGCAAAAATTTTTATGCCCAATTAAAGACAGTTTGTTCTACCTGCCGGTGACTTGTTATAATCACTTATCACTCGTACAGTTTCACAACGTAAAATGACTAATCTTGTGGATATTATTGAAACCCAAAAGACACTGGAAGCTACACTCCTAAGAAGAATGGAAGAGTTTGAGATGAAACTTAGTTCAGCGTCTTCTATGCCAGATAATGTAAGTCAGATTTATAAGGAATTTAGTGCATTCCGTGAATATGTTCAAGACATCAAACTTCTGCGACAACAAATCAATGAGGTGAGCCAAGTGACTGATTCAATCGAGATGAGACATAGGAAGAAATATTTAATTCTTAGTGGTGTGCCAGAAAAGTGTCATGAGGATGTTGCAGAAACTTTGGTCTGCATATTGCAAAAGAACTTTTCTCTCAACGACATTACGACCTCCTCATTAATTGTGGCACATAGAATTGATCTGCATCTGCCGGCCATTATCGGACTATCCTCTTCAAGTTCGCCGATTCATTACTCCGTTCCGCTGTGTGGAAGAAAAACCGCGCTTAAAGGTGCTTCATATGTAATGTCTGAATTTTTAACTAAACAACGTCAAGCAGTGTTTATGAGAATAAGAATAAGAATAATTTATTTGCATAAAACATATTACAATAATCTATCCAATGTTGGGACATCCTTTTAAGCAAATAATTACTTGTGCCAGAATTCCCCGCTCTTCCATAAATGTTATTACATGTGTTTTTTACAAATAAACATAAACATAAAGCATTAATTTGAGATACACACTCTCTTAACTACTATTATAATTACAAAGGTAACTATTTTACTGCTAATTATCTACTAAGCATAAATCTACATAACATATACTACGAAAAGTACTATGATTATGTCTATACTACTTTACTGACAAATTTGCTAAATCTAATTATTTTAAAACATTGTGTGTGCATGTGTGTGTGTTTGTGTGTGCGTGTGTGTATGTATGTGTGAGCGTGTGTCTCTCTGTGTGTGTGTGTGTGTGTGTGTGTGTGTGTGTGTGTCATTTGAGTGTGTATTAGAGCATGTGCATATCATATTACATATTCATATCTAATAAAGATTCAATCTCATCATAATTTTGGGACAAAAGCCATTCAGAAACTACCTTTTTTGACAGTACAGGATAAATGTTTAAAAATCCATTCAGTTTACAATATAGATAACCGGATTGACTCTTAAACTGGCAACCGGCAAAATTGGTTTTAACGGGATCTTTTTCTATAATTATTCTCCGTTTTATGCTAGTATTGGAGTTAAAGAATACTGTTTTATGTTTTTCTATTATTAGTTGTAATATATATAATTTTCTAACACTCAATATCCCAGCTATGGAATAAAGTTCTTCTGTAGGAAATCTGTAGTGTTTATTTAATAAAACTTTCAATAATAATCGCTGACCACGTTCCAATTCTAAAAATTTTGATTTAGAAGCTCCACCCCACACCGGAATACAGTATGTCAGAATTGACTGAGCAAGAGCAGTATATACTTGTTTTAAAATTTTAGTGGTTGCCGCGTCTCTTAGATTTTTAAAAATCCAGACCAGTTTCCTTATTCTGCTAGTCGTGGCTTCAATATGCGGGAGCCAAGAAAGCCTTTGGTCTACTATTATCCCCAAATACCTAGCGATAGTTACTTTCTCAATTTCAGGACACGACCATTTATCATTAAATCCACAACTATGTACTTTGAGTTTAAATGATGTAGAAGGTTGCGTACGTTTATTTATGGAAAAGCATATGTAGTTGGATTTTTTAGTATTTAGTGTTAGTGTATTGTGTTGTAGCCAATTAGCAACTTTAGTCAAACCCGTTTCTGCCGTTTTATGTATTTCTTCCCACGATTTACCAGAAAACACAATTGCGGTATCATCAGCATATGAGTATATATGCCCGTTACCTAGTTTATAATTACATAAGTCATTAATGTAGATAAGAAATAAGGTTGGTCCCAAAATACTACCTTGCGGGACACCATAGGTTACGGGCGCGTCGTTACTAATGAAGTCACCTTTTTGGTTCTTTGTGTTCGGTCAGTTAGGTAATTTTAAATAAATACAATTGAGTACCTCTAATGCCGATTCTTTCCAACTTCTGTAATAAAGTTGGTATGGAAACGGCATCAAAAGCCTTTTAATGTCCAAAAATAAAGCTAAACATTTGTTTTTACCGTCAAGTTGTTCAACTATATTTGATGTTAGATCCAAAATGACGTCCTGAGTACACTTTTTTTGCCTAAAACCATACTGAGAATCGGATAAAATATTGTACTTATTAAGATAATTTAATAATCTGATATTTATTAATTTTTCTACTATTTTTGAAATAGCCGGTAAGATAGAGATTGGTCTATAATTACTAACTTCACCTTTATCCCCGCTTTTATAAATAGGAATAATAACAGATTTTTTAAATAATTAGGAAATTCTCCTGTAGAAAAACAAATATTAGCAAAGTGACAGATGATGGGAAGTACAACATTTTTTGATAATTTTAAGAAATTAGTAGATATATTATCCCATCCCGTAGCACTGTTTGTTTTTAAGTTCATTAATATGGTATTTATTTCATTATAATCAGTGTCCATTAAGGTAAAAGATGAAGGCCGAGCATCGATTGTTCGAACAGAGTTAAAATTTTTACCTGGTAACGCATTACGTACTACTTCGTCGGCAAGTTCTCGTCCAATATTAGAAAAAAAGTTATTTATAGAATTTACTGATTTAAGAGGGCAAGGTTCTAATTGTAAGAGTTCATGATAATAAGTTTTGTTTTGTTTAACATTTGTTATATTTTTATGTTTTGCCATAGCACTTTGGGATTCTTATTCAATAACTGTGATGTTTCATAATTGCGTTTTAGTTTTTAATAAGTAATGTACAGTAATTACGTAATTTTTTGTATTTCATCAAAAGGATTCATTTTAAGTCGTTTCTGCATTTGATTTCTATTCCTTATACAACGCAAAATACCAGGTGTTATCCATGGTTTTATCGTTCGTTAACTTTAGGAACAGATACTGTTATAGTATTCTCTTCTAAAGATTCCATAATTTTATTCATTAATATCTCAATCAGCTGATTAGGATCATTACATAGTAATAAAGTAGATAAGTTTTATTTGCCAGACTATTGAAAGCTTGATCATAATCAATATATGTTTTTGTTTTAAGACAAGTCTTTACATCTTTTAATTTAGCCATTTTCCATTTAGCCATGAGAGCCCGTAAACTTTTGGCATGCGCAATGTTTGGACTCTGGAAGGAAATATCACAGTAAAACTACCTAATGATAGCCGGCAAAGGGTGCAGACCTGGATAAGCTGGTAACTGAGCACTTTAAATTGAATGTCGTCGACCAATCGGCAAAGGTTAAACAGTCACGTAGTAGACGTACTGGTAAACTCAAGTAATTCAAAATTAAATGTGTAGTTGGTTATTTCAGTTTAGTTATAATTTGTGCATAGCACATAATGATGTCATCATTGATATTGATCATGTGTATCTATTGTAACTTTTTTTTCTTTTTATTTATAATAAATATTACCTTAAATAGTTACAGTTTAATGCTAATTATCTTGTATTATTAGATTACTTTTATAATTACATTGACTTACATAGTACTACCTTATTAGACAAAATGCAATATGTGAACTAGTAGTATTATAACCGTTTATAGTGTAGCTACCATGAATGTTATCAAAATCAGTATAAGCATTGAACACAGAGTATGTATGATTTTTTTTAAGTTAGCATAACAGTAACAATTCATTTCAAGTTAATTGAATGTCGAGTCTTGAAATTTCGATAAGCTTATTTATAAAACTGCCCAGTCCATCAATTAGATGATCCGACACTTGGGTAGGGTAAATCGTATGGCATGCAAATTCTATTCAGATTAGGAACTGACTCGCAAATGGTTTTTGGAGTTAGAGCGGCAGCTGGAGTACTTTGCCAGTTGTTGCAGGATGCAGGATGTTGGGTAATTGTTCACAGACCGCAGACCGTCCGTTCTTGGGAATGTTAGCAGTTAAAGGGTTCCATAAAGATTCAAATACTGTTGCCTGACCCAGCGGATGGCCGCACGTAGCTATGAGCAAGGCTGAAAAATTAAAATAAATTCGAATTTAGTAAAGTTCACTCAATAACTCTACTTCTATATTGTTAGAATGGAAATTGTAACACTAAACCAAGCTTACAATATATATATATATATATATATATATATATATATATATATATATATATATATATATATATATATATATATATATATATATATATATATATATATATATATATATATATATATATATATATATATATATATATATATATATATATATATATATATATATATATATATATATATGGTGCTTCAGCTACTTTCTTAGGGATCAGCAATGTTATGTTGACCCTGTCTATGTATTTATAAAAAATAAATATAAATATCTTCACGCAATTCCCAATTCAGGGGTATTGGGAATTGCGTAAAGATATTTATATTTATAGTATAGTATAGATAGAGGTCTAGTCTAGACAATTAAGTCCCTTCGACCCACCTTCCACCGAAGATATTTTCGGGACAACGTGACAGGTGGTGTGCCCGTCGCCGCCTTTATGTCCAAGCCAACGATGTAATTCGTACATAAGTTTTGAAAACCCATTGGTACGAGCCTGCCACCTGGGGAGCGACCTCGGGTCTCTATACTGAATTCCGGTCACCCAACCACTCGGCTATCGTGACTTGTTTAATTTTTTTATCGATCTTTCTAACACAACCGAATATTAAAAATATAAAACCGACCAAGTTATATCGACCAAATTGTATTGGTGGTGTGTTCGGACGATTGTCCGATTCTAACTGGGCTCCAGATGGTTTGGCGTTTGATGTTGATTGAGCGTGTTTATTACGTTATACAGTTATATTAATAAAAACAACTTTCAAGGTTGTTTTCTTAGAATCGAACTACAAAGAATTCTAGTATATGACTAAATGTTCCTGGAATTAAAACTACCTTTTATGAAAAATAAACAGGTAATATTTATGATTTTGAGTGGCTTAACGCTCTGTTTAGTTCAGATTTGGTAATTTAAGATATCAAAACAAATTATATTGAATTCTAAAACCTATCTTAAATATTAACCTTTGTGCCAAAACATGTGTTTGAATTACATATCAAAATCTATTTCGCTGTCCGGCTTACATCACTGATTCACTTCTGGGAGCAGCACACGTACACTATTTTTACATAAGTACATAAAGGTACTAGTTAGATCAACTAAAGACTACAAAGAGAAGAAAATAAATAGCTAACAATACAAAGTAGACTCACACTCACACAAATAAATTCATTACACACACTTTGCAACGGTTGCAACGTAAATCAGCCTCTATATGCGTAGAGCTATGGATTATCTTAGAAAAACCCCGTAGCAAACAGCTACATCGGTAATATGTATAGCAGCGTAGAGGGCTGTAGCTTAAGCCGACATCTTTATGTGTTATTTATAACACAATCTTATATGTAGTTGTAGTGAGACTGCCCTCGAAGTATAGTACATGTATCTTATCACCACCCAGTTAACAAGATACTGTGAATCCCACATCAGGACTGCATGACGTCATATAGATAGTACTTACCTATCTAGTTGGCTGACTAGACCTAGCCAATAAAGTGCGTCAAAATAAAGTTGAATGAAGCAATCGTAGACGTCATGTCAATAATAAAATAAATAAATAAATCTCATCACGCCATGCCTAATACAGGTGTAGACAGAGGTGTAGTACATACGTTTTTTGAAAACCCCATAAGTACGAGCCTACCACATTGCGATCGAACTCATGTCTCTTGCCTCAAAATTCCGACCACTAAACCACTGGCTATCGTGACACTTTCTTCAATAATTTGCTATTGAAGGACAGTGCACATAAATTTTATTGGCTCATATCTTTATTTTTATCTTTTGAATAAAACAAATGTTAAGAAGACAACCGTAAATATAACATTCACAATATTTTCTACATCAAACAGTTATCTCTCCGCTGAACAGCGCGCCGGCGACTGCGGCCGGCAGCCTGCAGAGCGTTGCCAGCGCGCTCCATCTCCCGTCGTGTGAGGAGTCGCAGGCAGCGCCGCTGCTGCTAGCTGCACTCTGTACTGAGTTGATATCTGTTACAAACATATACTTAATGTAAGATTATTGAAAATTTGAAATATTTTTATTTGACTTAAAAATAATTCAAGCGGATGCTCGTTATCCATTACATTACTTCATGATGAGGAATGTTTGCCACAATTAAACGTTTAAAACCTACTACATAAATACGTTATGTAATCTTTAATGCTAACTCATATTACATGCCTTTAAAAGAAATTAAACATTGTGATTTGACATTTCTCCACATTCCTTATGTCTTTCTATAATAATAAATAGCTTCACGCATTTCCCAATACAGGGGTAGACAGAGGTCAAGTCTAGACAATTAAGTTCCTTTGACCCACCTTCCACCGAAGATATTTACGGGACAACGTGACAGGTGGTGAGCCCGTCGCCGTCTTTATGTCCAAGCCAACGATGAAATTTGAACATAAGTTTTGAAAACTCATTGGTACTGGCACCTGGGGATCGAACTCGGGTCTCTCGACTCGAAATTCCGACCACTAAACCACTGGCTATCGTGACTTATGTCACGATAGCCGAGTTATGTCTTTCTGTTAGTCAAAGATAGATATTGATTGTTGTTTTTATTTATTTATATTATAATAGATATAATAGAGGTGTACAATAGAGCATTCATATTGTCTGCGTAAGAATGGTGGCATTATTCTCTTCCCGTGGGACGTAAGAGAAGACTAAGGAAAATCTTGATAAATTCAATCGGCTATCGAAAGATGACAAAGACTTTCAAAAATACCAGATCAAAATCCAGCATAGCGGTGATAGGCAACAGCGTCCGTGGTGCTAGGTGTCGGGTACTGCGATCACAATTCGCTTGAATTTTTCCAATAAGGCAATTATGGCAAACTCTTTCGTCGGAGGGTCCTCAGTCATGAAGTAGGCTTTTACATGATGATGATGATGAAGTCCAGAACCTTGTTACCCTTTCGTCGGAGGGTCCTCAGTCATGAAGTGGACTTTTACATGATGATCATGATGAAGTCCAGAACCTTGTTATAGTTTGTATTAAATTTAAAAATATTACCATCAATAAGAGAAATCTCTACGAGTTTGTCTTTGTCCACATCCACAATGTTTAGTGGACTTAGATAAGTCGCGGGCAGAATTAATGCAAGTGTTCGGTCTTTATTAGACTGTCTGCAGTAGTAAGCTGTCAGATAGGCAGCCGGCAGCGGGGGAACAGGTGATCCATTGAATGGTGCTGAAACTACAAGAACAGCTCCTGTAAAGAGCAGTAATCAATTTAATAATATTAATGCATATACATATTTAATTTATATTACCTTATTATCTATCTAAATTATAAATAAATATAATTTCGTCTATAAACTATCCAGTTCGCATATCCGGTTTAGCAAGCTGTCACCTCTATACAAGGAACACACTCGGGGAGTAAACTTGTCAATTTAAATTTATTCAGTTTTTATAGTTCTTGGGCAATTGAAATATCTAAAATGTAGATATTCCAATTGTCGAGTGAGATTACAAACATAGAACGTTTTGGAGAAAAATGACATCACGAGTATATATTTACTAACGCACAGTTTCTGGCGGGATAGCCAGAGAGAACAAATTGTTAAGTCGCAGGGTTTGCGCTAACTGAGTAAACTTACTTGTAAACTTATTTTACCATATTAACATGGCAGTGCGGGATTCGACCGAAACGCGGACAAAGAATCAGAAGTCTGTAATGTTCTCTTAATAACGGTCTCTTAATAAGGTTATATCTGTTCTTAATATATACTTAACATTTGACAGTCTTAGATAGCCATGAACAGCGCCTGTGAGGTGGGAAAAATAAATACATAAAGGAAACATAAAATAATAATTAAATTTGATACTGGCAACGTTTTGATGGTACCGGTTTTTTCTTCAATCTTCATACTAAGACAGGTATTCCTCTTGATAACGTTCGTTTTACTTTCTTGCCTATAGTGCATTTCAAGATTAATAAAAGAATTTGGTGAAGCACGTGAACATTAATACAAATTCAAATTTTCAACGATAGAACTGTGGTTAAATTACAACAAACAAAACCAAAGACAGTACTTCGGTTTCTGTGTTAATTGTTTTCGATAGTCTTCGATAGGCACGAATAGCGCCTGTGAGGTGGGAAAAATAAATACATAAAGGAAACATAAACTCATCTTGGGTCGCACATAATTTTCGAAATTAAGTATCCAAGATTAGTTGTTATTTATCGAAGCACGTGAACATTAATACATAAATTCCGACCACCCATCCACTCGGCTATCGTGACTATCGTCGCTGTCGTGATTGTATATATTATTTATTTATTATAAATTACGATAATAATCATTAAGAAAAATCCCATTTTGTACTTTATATAATAACAATAAAATTGAATAAAATCAGGTGACTACAAAGTCACGCCACAATTGGTCGCCATGTTTGTGACGTCACAATGTAAAAAGAATTCGTCGTTAGCACAATATCAACGGTTCTTACATGTAAATAGTAATTCAGTACTATAAAATCTGTACGTTTAGTTCGCTTATGTACTCCGTATATATCTGATACAATTGTCATTACGTCAAACATTCTGGAAAGTTCCACTTCCCCATCACGGAGTCAGCCAACACTGCGCCGTGTCGTCCAGCTGCC
Organism: Sericinus montela; assembly: GCA_029286605.1. Classification (NCBI taxonomy): domain Eukaryota; kingdom Metazoa; phylum Arthropoda; class Insecta; order Lepidoptera; family Papilionidae; genus Sericinus; species Sericinus montela. Next base: position 5,641 of record JAGSMR010000159.1, on the reverse strand, counting down.
TTCACCCTGAACAACTGCGGTGTAGCCGCGTCGCTGACGTCGAGCGATGACGTAAGCGCGGACTTTAGCGGCCGGCTCGTGTGTCTCTGCACACTGCTCTGTGCGGTGGCTCTGTGTGCGCTGAGGACGTACGTTATCATATATATAGTTTTAAGTTTTAATCCAAAATCAATACCAGATATTATGTGATGATAACATATAAAAATCTTCACGCAACAGCGTGGATAGAAATACCTAATAATGGTGTAGAAGGAGGAGTAGACAATTAAATACTTCCAAATTTTTACTCAATTTTAATTTATTGGTTATAATCATGGACAAAATCAATGTAATGAGTTAATGGTCGTAGTTCAGCAATATTTCACTAGATGGTGCTGTTGCTATATTTTGCTTATTTCGTACTTGTATGAGTAAGAGCTATAATATATTATTCTTAGAAATATTTTCAAGAATATCTTATTTCTAAGTGTTAAGTTGACGATATTTTGCCCTACCAACAATATGGAAAAGAGGTGATTAAGGTCAAAATAAAATTTTCACAACATAACTTAAAAAGAATGTATTGGGAGGACACGGTGTAGTCTGGTTAATTCAAGAATTGTATTGTATTCAAATATTTCGTGCTAGGATTTCTAAAATTATTTAAAATATTTTTACAACAAGTAATTTATAAAATATTACTTGCTCAGATATTGAACTATTGTGATTAAGCGCCATCTATGAAATTTCAGTTAAAAACCTCCTTTATTAGCTATTAATTTATGCGCGCGAGATTATTAAACAATAAATAAAACTTTCTGATTCTACTCGCTAGATGGCAGCAATAACAATCACATAAATTAATTTGGAAAACGTATTAAATATTCTACACGAAATAAAACAAACCAAAATAAAGGAACAAGAAAAACGTATAGATATTTAGAAAAGGAGGCGAGACAAAGGAATATTCATTTCTTTTATTTTAGAGGAAAAAGGAAACAAGCAAAAAAACTAGAACAAAGAATTTTAAAGATTATAAATTAAGGTACAAAGTTAAATTTTCAATTTCTTAAACAGATATTATCTATAGAATGGGAATGAAAAGTTAAAAAGGAAATAAAGTAAAAGCATAAAAGTTACTTTATTAAAAAATTTTATGAGAAATGTAAAAAATAAATAGAGACTAATTGATATGGACAGAACTTAATGCAAAAAATAATTTTTAAAAAACCTTAGATCGAACTCGGGTCTCTTGATTCGAATTCGATCACTCAACCACTCGGCTATGATTATTATACGTCAGAAGTTAATCACGTAATTTTTAATTTTAATTTATCAGAAGTTAATCACGTAATTTTTAATTTTAATTTATCAGAAGTTAATCACGTAATTTTTAATTTTTTTATAGGAAAGGGAGGCAAACAAGCAGGTGGCTCACGTGATGATAAGAGGTTACCGCCGCCCATGAACATCCGCAATACCAGAGGCGTAGCAGACACGTTGCCGGCCTTTGAGAAAGGTACAGGCTCTTTTCTGGAAGGTCCTGAAGTCGTATCGGTCCGAAAAACTGCTGAGGGCAGCACATTCCATGAAGTGCAAGTGCGTGGTAGAAAATTCCGCGAAAAACGCACTGTGGTGGAATGCCATGCATCAACATGGTGTTGATGGATTTTTTGACTATGCCGTAAGGTACTATGGTGAAATTCAGCGGCTGGGATTAATACGAACAATTTTTTTATAGAAAAGTGAGGCAAACGAGCAGGAGGTTCACGTGATGATAAGTGATTACCGCCGCCCAGGAACACCCGCAATACCAGAGGCATAGCAGATGCGTTGCAGGCCTTTAGAAAGGTGTGGGCCTCCGGTTACCTGCACTCATCAGACGAAACGCAGAATTTTGTTAAACTTCTACTTCACGCCGGTATTTTGTGAGGCTGTCGCACTTCCCCGGTCGAGCCGGCCCATTCATGCAACAAAAAGCTGGTGCGTGGCTCTGCCATTGTTAATTCCTCGGAGCACTGCCCATAGTAAATCTTGTAAAAAATGCAAAGAGAAAAATTGCATCAAAATATGTTAGATAAATTAATATTAAAAAATAAAACCCATAAAATACTTTTCACAGCAAAAACTAAGGCACGTATGAACACCATTTGCCCCCGAAAAGGAACAAATTTCTATCAAATTTAACATTAAATATAGACAAAATTGTGACAGGCAATATAGTGTAGCATACCAATAGACGCGTCATTATCGATCTTTCTAACACAACTGAATTTGCTGCACTCTGTGCTAAGGTTATATCTATTCTTAATATATACTTAATGTAAGATTATTGAAAATTTTAAAAGTTTTTTATTTGAATAAAAAGAAATTCAAGCGGATGCTCGTTATCCATTACATTATGTACGATGAGAAATGTTTGCCACAATCACACTTTTAAAAACCTACTACAAAAATACGTTATGTAATTCTTAATGCTTACTCATATTACATGCCTTTAAAAGAAATTAAACATTATGATTAAACACGGTGCATTTCTCTTGACAGTCCTTATGTCTTTCTGTTCATCAAAGAACGACATTGATTGTTGTTTTTATTTACTTATATTATAATAGATATAATAGAGGTGTACAATAAAGCAAGTATGTCATCAGCGTAAGAATAATACCACCCTCTTCCTGTGGGACGTAAGAAGAGACTTAGGAAAAATCTAGAAAATGCAATTGACTACCGAAAGATGGCAAAACTTTAAAAATACCAGATCAGAATTCAGCAGACTGGTTATGGGCAACAGCTTCCTTGTTGCTAGGTGTCTGTTGTTGAGATCGTATTTCGCTTGAATTTTTCCAATAAGGCAGTTATGGCAAACCCTTTCGTGGGAGGGTTCTCAGTCATGTAGGGGACTTTTACAGGCCGTTATGATGATGATGAAGTCCAGAAATTTATAATGGTTTGTATTTAATTTAAAATTTTACCATTACTAAGGTAACTCTCTACGAGTTTATCTTGGTTCACAATGTTTAGTGGACTCAGATAAGCTGCGGGCAGAATTAGTGCACGTGTTCGGTATTCAGCTGGCAGCGGGGGACAGGTGATCCGTTGGTGCAGAAGTAACAAGAACCTGCAAATAATAAAAATCATTTTCATAATAATAAAGTAAATTAATTAAATAATTTAAATTGATATAATTTAACTTATAATGAGTTTTTGTACAAAAACTATTTTTGGTCAATAACTTGCACTTACCTATCAACAATAGAAATATTGAAATCACAGAATTCATCGCGGATTGTACGTAATTTCACCAAATTTCACATTTCACCAAAGCTGGTTTGTGACAACTGTATTGCTCCGCAACAGGTCTGTGCGGACCATCTATTCACTGCGGGCAACTGATTCGCTATACTTTAAAGTAAAGTAAAGTAAAGTAAAATATTCTTTATGTACAATAAAGAATATTTGACTTTACCAAGACTGATATAGAAATTACAACTATAATGGACATTAGTACAAAGGCGGCTTTATCGCTTAAACAGCGATCTCTTCCAGGCAAAAAGCCTTTTCCCTTTGCCTGCTTTTTGCATGCTTCTAAAGAAAGCGGAAAAGGTGTACAAAATAATACGTATAATATAATATATATACCATATAAAAGTAAAGAATTTATATATAAAGGATTAGAAGGTAAATGGAAAAGAAATTTTCTATAAGCAATAGACGACAGATTATTAAAGTATAGCGGTTACAGTGAAAGAGTTACCATAGAAGGAAGAAGAGTGTTTGAGTACTTAGCAGAAAATTATTTTGAGAGCGGAGTGCAAAAGAATGTAAACTACTTAGATATACAAATCTATCCTTCAAGTAATGTGGAGCATTGATTGAACAGAATGCAGTAAAAACTTTATCTCACATTATGAATTTTACACAAAATATCTTCTATCTTGTTAACAGATGGGCGGTCTGAAATTATAACAATCCAGACAGGTTGAAATAACTGTTTACTGTACTGCATTTATATATATATATATATATATATATATATATATATATATATATATATATATATATATATATATATATATATATATATATATATGTATATATATATATATATATATATATATATATATATATATATATATATATATATATATATATATATATATATATATATATATATATATATATATATACTAAATTATAAAGGAGTGCAGAGCTCAACAAACTTAATCTCAGTGTAAAACTTAATCTCTTTACTGTATTCTCGTGTGACGTTTTAAAATAAGTATTTCTTTTGTTTTTGAAAACGTCACACGTAACTTATATATTTATTTATACACATATCATGTTAATCATATAAATATATCGTGTATATATTCTCGATTGTCCTTGACCCGCAATGCACACGTGTGACTCATTAAACCTTATTTTATTAAACGCCACATTACACCCAAGTGCAATCGCGTACGCTGTTGTGCTACGCTTGATGAAGCGTCAAACATACAGACATCTCTATCAAGCATTATAAATATAAAGATCATGCTGAGTATGCTAAGTCACAGTCGGCAGGCATGGGGATCTCAACTATCTTAATGTTTGGTACGTATAGTATATTCTTAATTTATGACTGTTTAATCACTAAGAATCTTTTGATCTACAGTATTATTTACAGTTAACAAATGTAACAAACAATGAAGGAACTAAGTATTGCATATTGTGAAGATTTCATCAATTTATTTAATGGGAGCGAAAGGCGTAATCTGATGTAATTGATTACGGACGCGTATGTATTATATCCCTTAGCGCTCAAGGAGTTGCAGGCACCTAACGCTAGACAGGAGAAGAGAAGGTCAGTGAGCCTCTAACTATCTTGTCCATAGTAAGAAACATGGAATCAAGAGCACCCACTTTTGCGAATATCTGTTTCCTAGACGAACTAGGCCACTCTTGCAGCAGGAATAGTCGCCGATTCTCTACACCGTGCTTACAACTGTAAAAGAAAATTCGACATGATTAAAAAAATACAATTAGTTAATTTAAATAAATTATTTGAAAGGGACGAAGAAAGAACGAAGTGTGAAATATGGGTAAATAAGGAATGTCTAGAACAATTGAATGATATTGTAAACTTGGGCAGTGCTTTAAGCCGGGATGGAAGATGAGATATAGATGTGGACAGGCTTGTCGCTGTCAGAAAAAAGGTCAACGGTGCCCTGACTGCGTTAGTCCAAATGCAAGGCGTAGTGAAAAATGCACGCCTTGCGATACATGACGCAGTGTTGGTACCGATTTTGTTATATGACAGCGATACCTGGGTATGCCAGAAGAAGGTTGAATGCAGTGGAGATGCGATCTCTTCGTAAAATGTGCGGCGTTACCTAGACCGACCGGAAGCGAAATGAAAAGATTCGCAAAATGGTAGGTTTGAAAGATGACCTTATCACTAAAATGGATAAGGGCGTGCTTCGATGGTTTCGGCATGTTGAGCGAATGGGCGAAAACCGAATGGTGAAGAAAATATATAGCGCGAAAGTTAATATTAAAAGGGGTCGAGGTAGGCCGAGACTAAGTTTTGAAGACCATGTGAGCAAATTGCTCGAAGACGGAGGGTCAAGAGTACTCGGATACCTCGACGTGCATGTATGAAGAAAATGATGAATCTGAA